>APFE031523540.1:159281-172959 GCA_000404065.3 Pinus taeda | reverse complement strand
AAAAAAACATAAATTGATCATTGAACCATATCACATCAATCATCTAGAAGTTATAATCTTCATCAACCACGTCCACAAGTTAGTAACATACATATTACAACATATTGAGTCTCGTGAATCATGATTCATCAATCTTAAAGTTTCAACTTCAAGCTTTGAAAATTGAAAATTCAATATATAACATTTATCATCATTGATCACCAAAGTTGTGCTTGTAAGCTAAGTTTAACCATTACAAGAAATAATATCTAACTGTTAACATGAAATGAAATGTTATAAAATGAATTATGAAATGAAATGAAACAACTTTCACGAAGCATCATATTCATAATTCAGAATCATTACCAATGAGTTATAATTGCCAACTTCAAACTTCAAACTTTCATTGTCACAGTTATATATTGTTTACAAAATATATCATTATGATATGAAAGAGTCAAAGACTCAACAGTTATGAAAACTAATAGAAACTAGAAAAGACAAGTAAACTGTAAATCTATTATCTATTACTGCATGTGGCCCTTGCCACGAGAGTCTAATGTATGAGCAGGTTGTGGTGGTCTTCTAGGAGTCTCCCGCACAGACCGATGACCAGAACAAGAAGGCACATGCCCTCCACGTGAGGGTGTAGATGGAGGTGGGAACAGCAAAGGAACAAAACTCAGAACTCGAGCATTGCTACTGGATGGTGGAGGTGGCATGGTTGCTGCTTCATCTTCCTCCCTTATAAGTTCCTCTTACAGTTCTTCAAGATGTATAGTGCCATCCTCCAAATTGACATCCTCTAGGTGGTTGTCCCAAATTTTATATGTTGGATCCTCATAAGCCCAATCATAGTAATGACTCAACAACCTCAAGTTGTAGTGCACATAAACCAAGCTTTCTGCCCGGTTTTCATTGAGTCTGTTTCTTTTCACATTATGTATGACGTTGTAGGTGCTCCAACACCTCTCTGCAGAAGAAGTATTTACAACCTGTGAGAGAACTTTTTTTGCCAATTTTGGAAAAATTCCATGGCCGCCATATGATTCCCACCATGTGAGAGCATCAAATCTGTCTCTGTCTTCCATTACATGGAAGGTACCAAACAAACCAGTGTTATTGAAGTATCTACCTATGTCAAGGCGCACACTAGCACATTCCTCCCTATCAAGTACCAACTTTTCTAATGCTTCCAAATATCCTTTAGATACCTCTTCATCTATATGGGGTTTGGTCCTAACCCCACCCCCTGGTGCAGGTTGGGCCAACCAAGATGTAGAGTAGTATTTTGGTGTAAGGATATATGCCAAGCAATGTAGTGGAAGATTAAGTTTATCCCACCGTACACACACACAATCATGAATTAGTTTGTACAAGTTGGGATCATTGTTATGAACAATATCTTTTATTTGCCCCAACATGGTATCCATCTGCACATACACCTCGCCAATCACTGGTTTATCTGTATTTGCAAACCGAATCATGTGATAAATGGGCTTGGTGAAATCCAATACTTGCCTCACACGTGCCCAAAACATACCATCAAGAGCGGCCTCCTCCACCAGTTCAAAACCTTGCCAGTCAGCTGTATTTTTAGCCCTTTCCTTTAATAACTGCCAGTGTGGACTTGATACCATGCTAGCCAATGACTCCCTTACCTTCAAAAGGCACATGAAGGTGAGGTAATAGCTACCAAATCTAGTCCTCACAATCTTCAACAACTCCAATCTTGAGTGACTGCAGAAAATGCCATTGGTATTGCTAAGATTTGTAATAAATTTTATCATTTGTTTGCCTTTCTTGTACAAATCACCAATCCATTTGTAATGTTCGTTTTTGTTCTTAACAATATCATGCATCAAAAGGTTCAATGTGTGAACCAAACACCCAGACCAAAATATGTTGGGGTATTTATTCTCAATAATTGCTCCCACTGCCTTACAATTAGGAGCATTATCAGTGATGACTTGGATGACACTGTATGGCCCAATACAGTCAATTGTTTCAAGTAATGCTTCTGCAATGTTGATGTCGGTCTTGAACTTGTCTGAGTAATCATATGCTGAAAGAAAGATGGCACCACTAACAGACACAGCAAGAACACTTATCAAAGGCTTGCCTTTTACATTTGTCCATCCATCAGATACAATGGACACCCCATGGTCAGTCCAAGAACATGTCATTCTATTCAAAGAATGTGATATTTTTGCTTTTTCATGATCAAGTCCAACAGTTCTTGCCTTGTCATACCCAGGGCTCTTGTATCCTTTAGGGGCATCATTTATGGCAGAAACCATTTCGTGCCAATAAGGTGAGCGAAGAACATTGAATGGTATCCCACATGCATAGAGAAATCTATAAACTTTTGAATCCACATCATTCCTACACCCTTCATCAAGGAAATCTGATATGGTTTTACGCCTTAAACCTGGTGACCCTGTGCCTCCATATCCACTACCTTGGGAGGATGCTGAAGGAGTTCTTTGTGCATGTGATTATGTCTGTGAGCTTGGTTCAAAGAAACCCTTTGATTTTTTAGATTTGTATTGGGCTTCCTCCTCTTCGCTAATGTATTTGGCTCTATCTGCTGCTGACACACCTGTACAAGTTTTGGTTCCTATTTGTTTATCTCCATCCCATGGCACTTTCCCGCAGAGGTGTTTTCTGGCACGAGTGTATGAACCTGTATAATTATTGTTGCAAGGGGGGCAATGAAATTTAGTGGTTCCACCCCCTTTCCCTGCTTCAGGCCTGTTAACATATTTCCACAATGGGGTTTGGTCTTGTTTAGTTTTTTGAGCTGAATCATGTTCACTCTCCTCCAGTGCCTCCTCACTGAGTTTTTCATCAAATCCACTTTGTCCCCCTTCTTCATCCCCTTCTTCAATTTCAACCCTCCTTTTTCTACTCTCCAGCACCATAATAACCAGAAAAGGAACCAAGAAGAAGAAAATGCCAAGAAATATAACCACGATGTTTGAAATTTGTAGTTTTGAATCTGCAAAATTTAATAAAATGGAATGGGAATGGGAATTGGAAACCGAAATAGAGAAAAATTTATTTATTTATTTAGAAATTAGGAATAATTTAATAAACTTAAAAAAAAAAAAAATGCTAAACATTCTATTCAACATTGTAGAGCAGCGAACCTACCTCAAATGCGTCCAATCTCCCCTTGCTCCTTGCTCCTTCCTCACTCTCTCCTTGCTCCTTGCTCTCTCCTTGGCACCTTGCTCTCTCTCAGTCTCACTCTCTCCTTGCTCTTTAGTCCTCACTCTCACACTCTCAATCAAACACTCTCAATCTCCCTCTCTCAAATGAGCCTCTCACTCAACTCTCACAGTCATAATGAAGCCCTTTTGCCCCTCCCTCCCCCAATTTATAAAAAAAAAAAATTTACCGCCGAATTTTTTTTCCAGCCAAATTCGCTCCTGCCTGCCGTTCGCGTCGCTCCAAGAGCGAATTTTATAACCCTGGGAGCGGTCGGGAGCGTTCACTCCCTGACCGCTTCCGGGTTATAAAATTCGCTCCTGGAGCGACGGGAACGACGCTCCCTGATCCGCTCCCGAATTTGGCAGGGAGAGCAAATTTTTTTACCGGGAGCGCGCTCCTGAGTCGCTCATGCCCGGAGCACGGATTGGGAGCGGGATCGAGGGGCAGGGGGGCACTCCCGCGCAACACTGATACCACATATAGCTCATATTTGAATAGTTGCTTGTATAACAATGTCTAATATCAACCATTTAAGAGTTCAAACCCTAGCTTACAATGCTGGAACCAACAATTCTCTCCAAAACACACACCTTCATCATATCAAGAGCATCCATACAAATTCATCGTAGCCAAATTTCCTGGATGTACACACTCTACTCTTATCTTAAAGCGTACAAGATCTTCACTTGTCACTAGATGCGCATGCACTAAAAATATACGTGCAAATGATCTTTGATTTACTTTAAGTAGTGCATATTTACCATACTTGCTCAATGCATTCTTATGTTAGGTTGTCACCACAATTATCCATTTAGTACTATATACCACAACTAATACAGTGCACGCAATTTCTTTCTGTGTCGCATCACATCAGTTCTTTTTATGCACAATTGTTCCAAGTATACATGCATGCACAACACCAATTACTTGAATTCAAGAGCAAACCTAAAATAAAATTGTCACTGATTCCTTTGCTACAGGTCATATGCTTACTTCTGTGATGACGTTACCAAAATTAAATCTCTAAATTCTAACATCTGCAAATTAAACAGAAATTTATCAATTTAATACACAAATGCATACTTGGCTTCCACGTTTAAAGTCTGCGGTTGTGTGGTTGAAGATGTCTCTACTTTGTCGCGGTTCTCACTCTCGCTCCCATTACCAAACAACCAAAACCTCCCTACCAAAATGGGCACAACTTCAGTATCCAACTATAAAGCACTTCAAATTCGAGGTACTCTGGCCCCCATGCCCAAAATTTCAAGAACAATTGAACTCAGACTTCCTTCTGTTAGTCATGGAATTTCATCCTTTCTGTAATTTCCCTTCTCTGTAATTCCTCCTCTCTGTAAATTCCCCCCGTCATGGCCTTCTTCACTCCCTTATATCTTTTATTCCACTGTCTTCCAACCTTCTTGCTATCCGCCTCCTTCCTCCACCACTTCCTATTTCTCTTCGTTGTCATCATCCTACTACCTTCTTGACCCTTCTTCCTTTTGGATGGAGGCGGTTCTTAATTTAAAAGAATCATTTGAAATAGTTTATTTACTTTTTTTATCTTATTAGTATTTTATTATATTTTAGTTTCTAAAGTAGTTTTATCCATATATTAAATAAATTACTATATTTAACCTTTAATTAAATTCTTTTATTTACTTTAATTAAATATAAATTAATTAAATTTTACTTTATATCTTCATTCTCATTATATATAGTATATATATATATATATATATATATCATTATATATATTAATTGATTTAAAAGACTAGTTCATATATATAGTTCTCTCCAGTGTGGTACACATCAATGCCCCACTTGGTATATTTATTATTTTCTTGTGAGTTTAGAAATTTGTTTCGATAATCGAGTCATCCACCTAAACTTAATTTTTTTTACTATTAGCCAGTGAGTACAATAGTGCAATACATGGAGTTCTTGCATATGTAGCTATCTCATGGATGTCCCGTATGTATGCTAATATTCATATTCTGTTTATAATTCTAGGCGGGTCATTACAACTTCATCTACATGCACAGATCATTCAAACTCTCTCTAATCGCATAATGATTCAAATTGGGCTATACCACAAACAATTTGTGGACTAGATAGGTCACATCAATCACTATCTCAAACACACCACACATACAAGCCTTTCAAAAACCTTACATCAATCACACAATTTTGGCATGCTCACACACAATGATCGATTATTTATACACAAACAACCATCTATAATGTATAAGATATTAAGATGACAGTCACCAAGCGTATTTTCTATATAGAGACAATCAGTTTACAGAGAGACAAAGCAATTACGAAAGATGTGCATTATCTTTACAAATTTGTCCATCGCAACACTATTTTGAAGTGCACTTCTCAATGTTCTGTCACTTGCACGGTAATTCGAACACAAATGCCCACGTGCACAAAGATACATTCAATCTAAGGTGATTTTTTTGTTTTGAAGTTTACATTTGTCCTTGTAATAAAACTAAAAAAGATATTTTAGTTGCATTGGTTATGTAGATTGATCCACTCTGCAGAGTGTTCACTTCACGTGTGTATGCATCATACTGAGGTAAGAATCAAACCATTCTCCATTACAAAAAAATATATAATGGATCAGTTGAACAACCTTCGTCCACAAAACCGAGAGCATTAGAACTGGTTCCAAATATTATTTTATGCAGACCAATGTGATTAATTTTGAATAGTATACCTTGGATAGTCACAAACATGCCCAATCAATAAACAAAAATACAGGTTGTCGTACAAGGGTTCACAGGTTCGCCCCAAAAGCATTTTCAAAATCGTGTTTAACACATATCCGTCCCCGATTGCTTCCCTTTCCTTATCGCAAATCTTGAAAGATCAGGTTAGTTGAGGGGTGGTTCTCTTCTCTTGAGTTGCAAAGCAACAAAGTACAATAAGCAGCTTCTTATGTAAGTCGTTGGTCGGATCAAGGGCTTGTATAATAGTGAACCCTACCACCGAGGCTAACACGCATATCATGCGGAGATGTTACAGGTCGTACAATTGAAAATATCACCAAATTGACTGCAACTGGCACTTTGGATTAATACCCTCAGTCTTAATAAATCTCAAAGATTGTGTTTTCATTGAGCGAAAAGCAACAAAGTTCAGATAAATGTCGGCCTTCGTCAAGGATTGGCATGACAATTTAGGACCTCCAAAACCACAGATGATATTACAAAGATTTTCCAGTTCGTGGTTATTGAGACAGACAAGTTGCCTTTTTATAGTGATTGTGGAAGCATCTAGGGGGCTGAATTGATTAAAAATGGTGGGAAAATTTGAATTTTAGATTTTATTTTAAATTTCAATTAGAGCCAAAAGATTGAGGCTGACATGATTTGGAGCCAAACATCAACTTCTTGGAGGATGACATTAATTAGGAGCCACAAAATTCCTTTGACCATCTTTGTGAATAAGCTTGAGAGGATTAGATTCATCATTAATTTTTAACCAAACACAATTTACCACATCATCTAGCTTATGGGGACTTTGACCACATGATGGGGGATTTTAACTTAGACTGGGCATATCTCTCAAACTATGAGGAGTCTCGTGGCATGCCACATACCGTTAGAATCAACATGACGAGGAGCATCATTGATGAAGATCTCTAGAGCAAATTTATTGATCTTCATTCATAAATACTTCAACGAGTACAGAGCTTCTAGGGTTTTCCAAGTCTTCTTGTCCTTTGGAGCTTTCAGTCAACGTAAACTAGACGAATATTAAGAGCATTCAACAACCAATGTTGGCATCAATGACAACACCATTCAACAATCTCCCCTTTTGTCATTGATGGCAACACATACTCCCCCTGCGATCACTATTCCCCTTGACTTCATGCCTTTGATTTTCTTTTCCTGATCTCTCTCCCCCTTTGACATCAATGGAAAAGGGTTACTCCCCCTTACGAGATATCTTCCTTTGTCTTCCTACAATAAACTACCTTTCTCCTCTTGACATGTGATGCTTCTTATGGCTTGCCACAACTGATTCTACCTGTGATTTTACCTAACAATAAGCATCAACAACACGGGTCCTTTTGCAAATTTGTCCATGACTTTGTCTGCCAAAACTGCTACTCCACTAAAACTGCCCATAATGTTGAATGTTACTCTGACAACTTCTTCATATCTTCCAATTGCCAACCTGTTAAAGGATAGATCTTCAAGTGTGCAACCACTGCTACATAGGCTCCCCCTCTTCATCATTCACAGGACTAAGGACAGGGAGACATCACGCTAGATTCTTCAGATTAATGTATGAGCCAGCTCTATAGCCGAATCATCCTGAACCTTGACATCCTCCAATGTACTTGTTGATTCATCATAGTCTTGCACCTTTACAAATCCTGAAGCATGACTACTGAGACTTTCTCATTTGCTTGGTCTTCTTCCTTTTGTTCTCCTCCCCATACCTTCTTGTACCTGGTGTTAGGGTTGTCTTTCATGGAAGATTCCATAGTGTACCTGCAATCATGAGCTAGATGCCCATAGTTATGGCATTTGTAACATTCAATTAGGCCTAAATGACAGAGCAAATGACATATACATTTTGGTGGCAAAGTTATTTCGCAATCTGTCTTGTGATATTGCTTCTAAGGTTTTGATAATGCCTTTGATAGTCACCCCTGTTACACATTCTGTAATCCCTAGCCATTTACCCAAAGTTAGAAAATGAAAAACAATAACCATAGAACATGCTAGGGTAACTGGATGAGGTCTCTTGTCTTGAAGATCTTCTGAAGACATTCTTTCTTAGAGGAGGTGCAGCCTGTTACCGCTCAAACTAGCAGGGGACCTAAAGGGGGATCCCTAAAGGGAAACTGTTGGGCCAAGGGCAACAAATGGAGACTTAGCCCATTGTCACCTCAACTAAGGCTCCCTTCTATTTACGGACTTTCACCGATTGGAGGAGACCCGGTATGTATGGAGTCACCAATGAAGGATAAGTCAATAGATATGAGTGACCCAAATGAACCCTTTCCCAGAAAAATTTGAGAGATGGAGCTTGCTTGCTCACTAAGCAAGGTAGTATAGATTCTAGGGAAAGTAAGAGAGGATTTTGGGGGTTAGGTTTATGGGAATAGGCTTGTGAAGGAGTTCCTCAAACCCTATAATCCTTGTGAGAATTGGTATCCCGGATGGTTCTACCTGTGCAACTTAAATTGCCAGCTTATCAACTCCTTCAGCATTTTACCACTGATAAAGATGTTGTCCAAAATAGAATTGATCAAATTGTGGAGTTAGATGAAACTCGAAGAAAAGCTTTTGATAATATGTGCAAAAGCAATCTAATGTTAAGAAAAGTTTTGATAAATCTTCTCGAGCTAGATCTTTGCAGGTTGGAGATATGGTACTACTTTGGGATCGCAGAAATGAGAAACCAAGAAATCGCAAGAAATTTGACAGTTTGTGGCTAGGTCCTTACATTATCATAGGCATCGCTAGACCAAATTCATTTCACTTGAGCACATTGGATGGTGAACCACTTGACTTACCTGCGACCGGCCAAATGCTCAAGCTGTTCTTCAAAGATGACATCTAATGCCATTGGGCATCCTCTATATTGTATTTCTAACCCTACTCCTTGTTATTTATTTCTGTTGTTAAAGTAGTTTTTATTTCAAAATTCCATTTCATAAATTAAATTTTATTTTCATGTCTTGTTAGTAGAGCCTTTATTTCATGTGCTTAATGTTATATGATGATTTTTGGATGGTATTTGGATGGACGCTACTTACATGAATTTGTGTGTTGCTTGGTTGCAGATTATGGATTCTCACATTACTTCGGTGAAGCAACATGTCCCCAAGTAGAGCCAAATGTTGACCACTCCGTGTCAACTACCCTATAGCAATACACTTTTTTGCAAAGGGATTCCATCGTGTTCGAGCATTCAAGTCATTCTAGATTCATCAGTCATCAATTATCAATTTGTCAGAGTTATAAACCCATTCTACAGTTTGTAATGTAAATGACTTTAGTAAGAGCATAAATGTATGTAACAACCTAGGTAAGCCTATTATTTTGTTGACGATTTTCATCCTAGGAGGTTTTTGGTCTCACTGATTCATTTGTGTTTCTAAACACAAATTATCGATAGAATTTTTCCCTCCAGCCTCACTCCAAAGCTAGGGTGGATTTTGTCATCAAAATCTTTAGGTGAGTCCTAGTGTTCTAATCGAGTCTTCTGTAAAAGTGATTTGGGAATAATTTTAGCTAATTAGCTAAGTTATTTTATTACAAATCACTTGGTCTACTAGATCATATTGAGTCGCAGTATTGAGTAAAATAATTGAGGGTCTATAACGAATGGATTTCCCCCTTTGAGGGTTGAAATGTAATTATCTTATGTAAATAATATTTTAGTCATGGTGCTAAAATATTAGAGGGTTGGAAAAAATTATTAATCCCCTCATGTGTCAATTAATTAAATTTTCTCGTAAAAATAAATCAAAAATCCTAAGTCAGAAATTTAATTAAATAGAGTCAAAATTAAAGTCTCAGGGAAAATAGTAGTCATTCTCTGTTGTCATAAATCTATTTACTGCTCTTTTATTACTGAACCTAATTGTTGTCATAAATATAATCTCTAAAAAATTTTCACTGATTTTAGCTCATTTGTGAAAGGGAACTGTTTGCATCATCAGTGAGGTTGAAAATAATTGTTGGCTCGGGATCTTTTGAATTTCATGTTCTGAATTTGTGAACACACAAGCTCACTCGCTGAAACACATTTGTTTCGCATATTTGGTCAAGGAGATAAGAATAAGGAGTTGTTGGCATCTAATGTTCTAATGTGTTCATTTTTGTTCCATTGTGCTAAGATCTAATTCTCTCTAAGCTAAGTAGCATTGAAGGTGACTTACTCCAATTGCATATCATTGAGTAATTTATGATAATTGATTGAGATCTAATTGCATATTGTGCATCTCTTAGATAATTTGTTTTAGAATTTCAAGTAATTGTCATTGGCATTTTACATTTGAGATTCGATAAGTACTCTATTGTTGATCTGTGGCAAATTGTGCATCTTTCAATTATCAATATGAGTGAGTTCCATTTCATCTTGTTGGCACTTTCAAAGTTGGCATAATCGAGATTGTCTAATCAAAATTTCTTGAATAAGTACTTGGCAAAATTAACTCAAGATAAACCATTATCTACGTACTCATAAAGCTTTAGCAATCTTCCTCTAACAATCATCCTCTAACTTCGCATTTCATTTGCATCTTAAGCTAGTACTGCATTTTAAAGCTCACCTCCAAGCGTAAGCTTGGTTGATAGAGAGATAGGAACACCTTTTCATCTTTTCTTGAGAAGTCTAACATTTCTAGTATTTAAAACGGTGACCTTGCAGTCATCAGGACTCAAAACCATGGTCTCTACAGCGCTAGAAGCACCGAGTATGTTAGATTTCAGGGAGAGGGATCATTAATCACACCCTCATGTGCTTCACATTGACTTCTCTCTACCACTTACTATAGAGTTTAGGCTCAATATAGATAAAGATCAAAGGTCATATTTAGACTAGGCCTTTAAATAAAATTAACCAGGATTCCTGCATTTCACATAAGTCCTAGGAATTAAATTACATATAAGATAGTTATGCATTAAAGCAGCAGTTGTCCATCCGGTAGTTGGTCTTTAAATTTGTAAAGCAAGAGTGTGAATCCACAGGACATTGGTATTAAGTATCTAAATCCAATCGAATCCTTAACATCTTGTTAAATCTAAACAAGTGCTTGGCCACTCAACTGTCTCTCGGACAAGTTGATTCCCAACTTGTCCTTCTTCATTTTATTTCCATAGGGTCTTACCCCCCATAGCCTGTTGTTGGGAGACAGCTTAAGCAGAGAGGTTGGGGATTAGGGTGACAGCCCCCAACCTGAGTCGTTGTCATGGTGCCTATACATTTTGAGCGACAACAGGACCCTTCGCATGTGCATAGACTACAAGGCCCTCAACAAGAAGACACTGAAGAATAGGTACCCAATTCCATGCATCGATGAGTTGATGGATGAGCTTAGAGGAGCTAAGTACTTTTCTAAGATACATTTGCGCTCAAGATACTACCAGATTCGAGTGAGGGAGCAGGACATCCCGAAGACTGCCTTCCATTGCCACTATAGACACTTCGAGTTCTTGGTGATGCCCTTTGGGCTAACCAATGCACCGGCCACATTTCAGTCTTGCATGAACCATGTGTTCCGCAAGCAATTGTGCAAATGCATTTTGGTGTTTTTCAATGATATCTTGATATACAACATGACATGGGAGGAGCACCTCCAGCACTTGGAGGAGGTACCGCGCATACTAGAGGAGCAGCAGTTGTATGCTAAGATCTCCAAGTGTGAGTTTGGACTAACAGAGATGTTGTATCTTGGACATGTGATTGGGGAGGATGGAGTACGAGTCCACCAGGAGAAGATCATGGCCATCCTGGATTGGCCTACGCCCAGGAATGTAACAAAGTTACTGAGATTCTTGGGCATCTACACATAATACAGGAGATTTGTGAGGGGGTTTTCCCATCTAGTACCACCCCTCACAGATTTGATGAAGGGAGCATTCGAGTGGACCAATGTTGCACAGGAGGCCTTTGAGCACCTCAAGAGGGTGATGAGTAGTTATCTTGTTTTGGCATTACCTAATTTTTCACGGCCATTTGTTCTAGAGTGTGATGCATCTGGAGAGGACAATAGAGCAATTCTAACACAAGGAGGCCACCCAATAGCCTTTGAGCATCAGAAACTGCAGCCACATGAGAGGTTAGACTCCCTTTATGATAAGGAGATGATGGCAGTCACACATGCGTTGGCCAAGTTTTGGCAATACTTGGTGGGAAACAGTTTCAAGGTGAAAACTAACCACAGTAGACTTCGATTCTTTTTAGAGCAGTAGAACCTTCAGGAGAGGCAGCAAAAATGGGTCAGCAAGATCCAAGCCTACGATTTTGAAATTGAGTATGTCAAGGGCAAGCAAAACATAGTGGTTGATGCACTATCACGAAGGCCCGCAACATTTCATTGATGGATATCACGCGGGCTTGGAAAGCACAACTATTGGTGGAGGACTCCAAGAATCAACAAGCATGTGAGATCTTAGATGGTAGGTACTAGGTGATGGATGAGGTTATCTACTACAAGGACAGAATATACTTGGTGCCAGGTTCATAGTTGAGGGAAAAGATCCTGCGCACAGCTCATGATTCACCATTGGCGGGGCACCAAGGATTCTACAAGATATACAAGACCATTAAGGAGTGTTTCACCTGGTGGGCTCTTAAGGAGGATGTCCTGAGGCATGCTAGGGAGTGTAATGTTTGCCAAAGGAACAAGGGAGAGCACACTCATTCAGCTAGTCTACTATAGCCTCTCCCTATTCTTGAAAGGAAATGGGAGAGCTTATTGATGGACTTCATTACAAGGTTGCTCGCAATTCAAGGGCGAGATTGCATCTATGTGTTCATTGACAAAATTCGCCCACTTTTTCACCATTCCAGCCAGATACTCAACGTGACAGGTGACCGGGTTATTTTTTCGGAGGTGTTCAAGTTGCATCTGTTGCCTAACACAATTGTCATGTAAGTTTTTGTAGCATCAGATGTCTTCTAGTCTGGAAATTTTGTGGAGAGGCTAGAATACATGAGTTCTCCATAACCCAAAAGTCATTACTAGAAATTCCACCTAGAACTGTCTCAATTAGATTATTAACCTATTCTTAAATATTTCCTATGTCTAAGCTTAGGGAATATGGTTAATTAATCAGTATTAATTGAGATAAGGTGTGAATCATCTAGAAACTCACACGGATCCACTCCAACGTGATCTTGGCCCTTGATTATGTTTTAATCTGTCGTTAGTGCTCCAACAGAGGATTATAAGAAGAAGTCAATGGGTAGATGGAGAACACACTTGTGGAGTTTGATTTCCTTGGCAGTTCGCCTTTCAGAGAGCAGCAGCAGTTGCCGAAAAGATAGAGAAGGAAGCAGAGACAGTGATGGGCAAGGATAGTGAGTCCGCAGGAAAGTTTTTCCAAATCCTAAGAGTCAGCTACAAGAGGGTCGAGTTTCCTCAGTGAGGCTACGCAGAGGCAATGTAGAAGCTTCAGAGGAAAAGTTCGATTTGGTCAGACAGAGGGTCAATTTAGTTGCTGGAGATCAGGAATATTTCTGGAAGGTGCTAGTGAGTCATCCTTAGAGGCTGGATTGGACAGATGGGTTGATCAGTTGCAATTCCAGGCAGAGTGTTCTAGTGCCTGTTGACTGCTGGAGTAGCACCTGATGATTATGTGACGACTCCATTGCCCAAGGATGATCCAGAGGACACTTGTACCATCAGATGTCATCAGTCAACAGAGTTTTTAACTCTCCTTCTATCTTCTCATCATATTTCTTCTTTGTACCCAGATTCCACACCCTACGGGGAATTGTAATA
>APFE031523540.1:102332-151496 GCA_000404065.3 Pinus taeda | reverse complement strand
TTCCATTTAGGGACCCCCCCCCCTAGCTAGCCTAGGAGATAGCTAAAACGGAGAGAGTTGGGATCAGTGTGACAGCCCCTTCTCTGAGTTCCCTGCCACCACCAACCACACCTTGTGGGGTTGAAGGCTTTTCTCGCTAACTGTGTAGGTAGGTGCGGGCGGCAGGGTCAACAGTGCCTACATAGGTTTGACGCAGAGGTTGACGTAGGGGTTTCGTGGAGTCCATTCAGAACCAGTTTCAGAGTTGGATCAGTGTCGGGGGTGACAAAATTTGTCTCACTAGTTTTTGTGGCCAATTTCTCCTATAGGGGATTACCATTTTGTGCATCCAAATTGTACTTAGAATTTCTCACCGCTGCATAATAATAAAAACCCCTCAATTGTTGCACTAATTTTCCCAAGTTGGGTTTTTTCGGGGACATTTGTCCATAAATAATTGTGTTAATTTTGATGTGTGTGTGCTAGAATTTTCTCAGTTTCCTGTGTTATTTTCTTCCGCAATTTTATTTGTGAAGGTTGCAGTGTGAATTATTTGGTATTTGTTGTCTCAGATGAATTGTTAAATTAATTAACAATTAGAAAAATAATTTTCAGTTGCTGCAATAGGATTTCAGTGATGAAATTTTCACATGTCAGTGACCGGGACAGTAGGTTCATGGGAGGCTTCTAGCAAGAGCTATTTCACCTTGTGCGTACAAAGCGTACACCTAGCACGAGCTACCACCCACAAACAAACGGACAAACGGAGATAGTTAATAAGTGGTTTGAGGGCTACCTACGCAACCATGTAACCGAGCAACAGAGAGCGTGGGTTAAGTGGTTGCACCTCAAGGAATATTGCTACAACACCACTTATCATATGTTTATAGGTATATCACCCTTTCAAGCTTTATATGTTTATGATGCATTAACTTTTGTTGATATGGTCTTTGGAGATAGCAGGGGCCAAGGATTGGATACAAGAGAGTCAGGATATCCTTAGGGATCTCAAGGATAGTTTGCAGAGTACTCAAAACCAGCAAAAGTTGTATGTGGACAGGGCTAGAGTTGAGCGACATTTTGAGGTGGGGGACTTGGTTTTTCCGAAACTTCACCCATACAAGTAGTCCAAAATAAAGTATAAGGGAGCTTAAAATCTCAAGACATGTTTTATGGACCATACAGGATGATCCGACGGGTAGGAGAGGTAGCATATGAGTTGGAGCTCCCACCAAGGAGCAAGGTCTACAATGTATTTCATGTGTCCTGCCTGAGAAAGCCCTTGGATAACAGGAGACAGTTACTGTAAAGTTACCGCCCATGGATGATGAGGAGCACTTAGTTTTGGTGTCAAAGGCTACCTTACAGGAGAGGGAAAGGAAGGTCAAGAGTAAGACAATTAGGGATTTTCTTGTCAGATGGAAGGACTTACCTGAGGAGGATGCCACCTAAGAGGGAGAGCAAATTTTGCAGCACCCAACATTGCAGTTGCTTGAGGACAAGCAATATTTGGGAGGGGAGGACTGTGATCGAAGAATCAACAATTTTGCAATTTTGGCAATTGATAAATGTTTTGGTGTTTAACTTAGGAAAAAGGGGTATGAAGGCTTAAATTAAATTTTGCAAAAGGGAAAGAGGCCAACTTAGGAGAAATTGGAAAACTAAAAGGTTGGTGGGTTGTGGGGGCCACCCAAAGAGGGAAATCGAAAAATAATCCAAAAGGAAGAAAGGAGAAAAGGGAAGTTCGAACTCGTGGGCCCACAAGGAAGAAAGGAAAAAAGGGAAGTTCGAACTCGTGGGCCCACAAAGAAGAGAAGGGGAAGCAATTATAAATAGAAGAAACCTCAGTTTGGGGGTTCCTTGATTGTGCATTTTCAGTCTTAGAGTTTGCTTGAGTTGTTTAGCCAAGTCAATTGGTGTTGCTTAGCACAGGGTTTTCCAAGCAGAAAATCCCAATTCTCTTTAGGTGAACTGAGTGTGTCACCCTAGGAGAGAATTCTGGAGCTCTTAGTGATTGATTTCCCATCTATTGTGAGCCCATTCCATCATTTGTTCTACAAGTTCTTGTTTCTTCGAGAACACAGTAGCAGAAATTCGTGGTGCTTGGAGGAGGTGATTTCTGGGGACCTACACTTGACGAATTTGCAGAGAATTTCCTTGAAGGAGGATGAAGCACCTAGGAGAATTTCAAAACTGAAGATTGTTGCTCCTGAGAGAGCTAAGAATTGCAGTTCTAGGGCCTACGCAAGGGTATTTCTGAGCAAGTGCCAACGTAGGGATATTTCTGGCCAAGTGCCAACGCAGGGATTGTGTGGAGTTTGAGTTGAGTTGGGGGTAGGAATTTCAGCCACATTTCCGGAGATAATTTTGCAATGACTTTCTAGACAATTTGGGGAAGGATTTGGAGTTGAACTACAATAGATTTCTGGGATGGACGCTAAGCCGGCACTTGCAGAAATTCGCACCAAATTTGGGTATTTCTGAGCAATCAGAATCAAGCCAAAAGCTTTCTGGGTTTTGTTCGTTGGGGGCTGAGGAGCTTAACTTAAATTTTGCATGATTTTTGGAGCAGGTTTGAGGCCTCAAATCACATATTTCCTCCGACAGCAGTTGCAAAAAAATTTTGGCCAGAGCGTACAGCTATTTGGGCCAATTCCAACGAGGAGATTAACTCTAGTTGACCTAGCTTTTGCATGATTGTTGTAGCAAGCCCAGGGGCACTGTTAATTTTTAATGTACCTTGGACAAGTGGTTTCCCATGGGTTAGTCTCTACCTAGGGAAAAGTGTCCAAGGTAATTATTTTCCTAGGTGTGACTTTATACAATGAAAGTAACTTTATAAGTGGTAAAGTCAATGTTAAATTATAAAGTGAAAGTGACTTTAGACATAAAGCACAATGTGGGTACTTTATTTAATGGGTGAGTTAAAAAATAGAAAGTGAGAATTAAATGCACATTAATTCTCATCCCTTGATCTAAATGAATCTGAGCCATTAGATCTTAGGGTTGCCCGAAAGTCATTTAGGGAAACAAAAGGGAGGAAAAGAAAAGATAGATTGCATTCATTCTTCATGAGCAGATTGGAGAAAAGAGGCTGAGAGCTGGAGAAAAGTTATGAAGGAGAAATTTGTTGCAACAAGTTGAAGGAGTGATTTCTGGGCAAAGTTGGGCACGAAAATCAATGCATAGAATACAGTAGAAGATACAGTATGAACAACATTTAATGTTGAGTTGCATGTCGTTTGAGAGAAGTTTCTGAAAAAAATTGAAAATTTCGTACAATTTGTATCTGTACAGTACATATTTTCAGCTTCAAGTGGGCATGGGAATCGAGGCAAAGTGGGCACGATTTTCAAGGAGTTTTGGGCTGAAGAGATAAGTTGTATTTTGTTGTTTTGTTTTGTCTGCAAATGTATTTTTCCTAAACTTGAGAGATAAATAAATTTGAAGAGCTCTCTAACAAGTTTTCCCCGGAGAAGATTGAAGGGGTTTTGCCTAGGTCTAAGTTGACCAAAAATTTGTGTGTATTTTTGTTAATTTTAGGTATGTTCTATGCTTAGAGCAATTTATTTCAATTTTCACAGTTAGCTCAATATCTTTTCAAGATTAGCAATCACATTAGCATTAAAATAAATTGCAGATAGAACATAAACATAAATCGCAGAAGACAAACCAAGACAAGAGGACACAAGATGTGGGGCTAGCCAGGGACAAACCCCAATGTGGGGAAACCCTTGATCAATTCTTCTTATATGTTCTTCAATATTTCAGCAGAGAGGAAGAGAGAGATAGTACATATGCAACAGAAGTCAACATTTTGACTTTCTAGATAAGAGAATAGATCATCTCTACATGAGATCAGTTGAAGACATGTTGCTTCAATTGATTCTCCAAGGTGACTCCTTCACCTATCATTGTGTTGCATCTCGTCATCATGTTGCACCTCACCGTGTTGCACCATGTTGCACCCATCATCACATTGTTGGACCTCATGACCATGTTGTACACATCATCACATTGTTGGACTTCATGACCATGTTGTACACATCATACTACTACACCTTATGCTGCCACTGTTGTCCCGTGTACCATACTGTTGTCCCACTGTTAGTGACACTGCCATTCCATGTTTGTCATATTGTTGTCCCATTTGCTTGCTCCATCAAGCTTCATTGTTGTCCCAAGTACCATTTTTGCACTTTGTTGTACCATGTACTAGCTATCCAATTTAGACATGATGTACCTTGTTGCTCCATGTACTAGTTGTCCCATCTAGACATGTTGTACCTTGCTGCTCCATGTACTAGTTGTCCCATCTAGACATGTTGTACCTTGTTGCTCCATATATTGTTTCATGTACTTGTTGTCCATGTATTGCATCATGTATAGCTATGTTGCTGTCCCACTGTAACACCTATAACACACATAGATTTCCATGCTATCACCTACAGCACACATAGATTTCCATGTTGTCATGTACAACACACATAGGCTCCTTCTTGCATGGCTAGGTCTCCTTTTCTAGCTGCGTATAGGTCTCCTCATGCCCAGAATTAGCCGTTGGTAAATTAGCTAATAAGGTAAGTAAAATATTATTTAAAAATCATCGGTAAGGAGTTATCTATTAAAATATTATATAGTTAGTTGAAAACTAGCCGTTAGGAGTTAATAAATATAAAATATTTTATTCTAATATTTTAATAACTAATTATGTAGTGAGAGATAATTGATATTATCAATTTATATAATATTATTTGTTAGGGGTTAACTTATTCCAAATAAATAAAAATATCACCATGTTTAATTATATAGAACTAGAGTTATAGGTTAAGAAATGTTCTCCACGTAAATGAATCCCTTTGTTTCAAAATCAAAGTGGGCCTTGGGAGGGGCACAAATAATTTTGTGGAGTTAAACAACTTAAGACACATTCTCCTTTTTGCACTAGAACCAAACTGCCACAGGATTCAGATTTTTGGGGATTCACAGCTTGTCATAAATTGGATCAATGCTAAATATACATGTCACTTGCACACACTAAGGGATTTACTAGAGGATGCCTTCTCTTTAAAATCACAATTTGATTTTATTGTATACTCTCACATATACAGGGAAAAGAATGAGGTTGTTGATCTTCTATCCAAAGAGGTCGTGCAGCTGATCAGGGGGCATTCGTTGATTCAAGAATTCGGGGATGGGGAATTTTTCCAGTTCTTTCATCGTCCATTCATTGATTTGGATGGAGATCTCTCGAAATGATCTTCATTATCATTGCTTTTTTGCTTTTTGCAATTACAATTAATTTTTTGGACTCATTATGGACTATACGTTTTATTACTGTTTTGATTAATTTTGTAATATCGCGCTGATACCTGTAAATAGTGTTTCTAAACATTGTCTGTTCTGACTTCTAGTGATTGCATCTCATACATGCTAGAGATTTAACATGTAATTTTCTTAACCTATTAATGAAAATTATGTTTTCTTCCTAGGAAAAAAAGGTTAAGAAATGGTTTTAGAATTATGTTATGAATTAAGATATCTATAATTTTGTTTCATTTATGCATACCAATATGATTGATGAGATAGAAATAAAAAAATGATTACGTTTTAATACGAAAGCTAATAGCATGAGCTAGATATGGCCAAATATGTTATACCGTAGATAATAACATGTATGAATTATAGAGATACTGTTTATTTTGAATATATTGATGCATGTGTTATAATGTATGGACAAGTGTTTACGTTGCAGTTAGCATCATTACCAAAATGACCATGTGATGGCAAAAGCTCCAGAAACAATTAAGGCTCAATGAGATTCCATGATAGGGTGTTGACCCTAGCCCGACTAGGAGGGTTGGAGGTATTACCCACCATTTATCCTCCAAAACCTGGAGTCATGGGAGAATTGTGCAAGTCACACTCCCCTAGACATGCCATTTCCTTCGTTGTTTCATCCTTTTGTGTCATTTCTTCTTTTTTCTTCTTCAATATGCCATTAATTTTTGTTTTTTCTCTTCATGTCCAGGAATCCATCTCCTTCTATCTTCTTCTTGCATCATTTTTGTAATGACCCATCTACTAGTACAAACGAAATGTGAATTATTACCATGCATACGAGGCATGTATATGATAGCTACATATGCATGTGTCGCCTGCACTGCACTAGTATTCATATTAAATTATGTGTTGGCACTATGATACATGTGTTGTACTTGATGGCAACCCACTTGTAGTAGAACAACTCACTTGTATATGGTAACTAGATGAATCTATGTAACTAGATGAATCTAGAGGAGAGATATCAGAAGTGACAAAATGTATGGAAGTTGTGTTTACAAATGTGACAAAATGTATGGCAGCTCAAAGGAATCAGTTCAGAAGTAATGTACAATGGCAAATCTCATTATAACAGGTCTATTTAAAGGTAACAAAGTCATGGTACAAAAGAATAGGATGAAGGAACAAGGGACTACATATCAGAATCAAGAAGTCGAAGAAAAAGGACATTTTCAGGTATGTTAAGTTGTATAGGCAGGTTCATTGTACAAAAAGAGTGTGTACATGCGGGTTCACTGTACAAAAAGAGTGTATAAGTATGCACGCACTTTCATAGAAGAAAAGTTGCGTATGGGATGAAAAATTAAGGAAATTAAGGTGAAAGAATACCAAGGGTTAATACCATGGTATTAGCCCACAATATTGAGCGGAGTA
Organism: Pinus taeda; assembly: GCA_000404065.3. Lineage (NCBI taxonomy): Eukaryota > Viridiplantae > Streptophyta > Pinopsida > Pinales > Pinaceae > Pinus > Pinus taeda. Next base: position 144,800 of record APFE031523540.1, on the reverse strand, counting down.
ACGGTTATTTGATCTCGTCTAAGAATACCACAGGCTCTAAGTGTTGTTTCATCCAAGGTATTGAGAAAGGATAAAACTATATAAGGAGGAGAAAATCAAAGGGCTATGTGTAGAAGTAATGAATATCTTATGAAGTGTTAGATCAAAAGAAAACATGCATGCTATGGGTTTCTGATGCTTAGCTTGATCTGAGCTAAGTATGCACCTGAGTGTTTGATAATGGATGGATCTAATGATGGATGAGGATCATAATGACTTATCATTATGTGATCTGATAATGGATGGGCTAGATGTAAGGGCCATTAAAGCAGATTCATGAACCTGTAACTAAATTCTTGAATTTTTTTTGCAGAATTAACTAACAGAATTAATGAAGGTACTTACCTGTGCACTTGCGGTTGTTGATGTCTCCAGCTGCTCTGCTACGGTTACCAAAAGACAGAATCCACCCAGCCAAACTGAGCAGAACCTGGCTACTCAGTCCAGTGAGCTTCTGAGTCGAAGTAGACTGTTCCCCCGTGCCCAGAACCTCAAAACAATCCGCGCTCTTCCTTCCTATGGATAATTTCAGTTTATGATCCTCTTCCTCCTTCAGTTCTTCCGTTATTTACCTTCCTCCCGGCCCCCTTCTAAACTTTTGTTCAGTGGTTTTATCTGATTTCTTGGCAATGGCCGCTCTTCCACCAACAGACCACTGCTCAACCTTCTGGTGACACCTCCCATGTCACGTATCACATATCTCTGTTACGGTCACGTATATGTTTATTTCATTTATAATTTGATTAATTATTTTTCTTTATGATTAAAGTACTTTTTAATATTAAGAATTATAACATTATACTAGTACCCTTTTAATTAATTTCTTTTATATATATAATATAGTATATATATATATATATATATATATATAATATATATATTTAATCAATTTATTAATTAATTTTTTATAATTTTTATTAATAATCTGAAATATATAATTTATATAGTCCTCTTTTAGTTTTTACCCATTAATCATGATACATTAAGCAATATGGGTGTTGATGGATAAGTAGAACCTCTATTTGAAAAAGGGTCATGATATTTACTACTTATAGTTAATTTAGTATATAAATACTAGTGCGGGGTATGCGACACATGCATATGTAGCTATCATATGCATGCATCGTATGCCTGCTATTACTCTTGCATTCTCTATATTTATAGATAGGTCGTTACAGACACTCCCCCTTCAGAAAACTTCGTCCCGAAGTTAGAGTTTTTTTTATCTTATCTGATTACTTATGATAGCAATTAGTACATTCTTTTTAGGATTGTAAATCGAGTTTAAATTTTTATTTAATGTAAGGATACTATAAAATTGGTGTTTTGAATACTTTTAGGTTTATGATTTTAATGGTCATGCCTTGCCCTAACCAGGTTCCCAAGCTATTCTAAAATCATCCTATCCTTCCTAATTTCTTCTGCTCCATCCTATCCATCCTCTATTGGAGTATGCCATGGCGTCTGTTATACTGACCTAACCATTAGGATGACAGCATCAGCTATACTGACCTGATTCCCAGTAGGCATCCGGTAGTCATCATCTCACGTCTAGGGGAGCATGATTTGCACAGTCCTCCCATGACTCCAGGGTTCGGAGGATAAACGGTGGGCAACACCTCCACCCCTCCCAATAGAATTAGGATTAATACCCTATCATAGAATCTCTTGGAGCCTTGATTGTTCTGAGATTTTGTCATCACGTGGTCATTTTGGTAACGGATATTATCTGCAATCATAAACACTTGTCCATGCATTTATAAAATGTGCATTAACATATTCAAAAACAAAAAGCTTATGTATAATTCACACATGTCAACTACAGTATAACATACTTTGCCATATTCTATTCATGTCATTGACTTTCATATTAAAATGTAATTATTCATTGATTTCTATTTCATCAATCATATTGATACACATAAATAAAACAACATTATAATATCTTAATTCCCATTAGAAGCAAAATCACTTAAATATTTTAAACTTTACTATGACAACTATGATTTGGTAGGATTAATAACATATTCCGTCTTGGTATCCATGTACCAGCGGAATTTAAACAGATATTATATCATAAAAATTCGCGTTTATATATGATCATTCAAAATGGTTCTGAGCCTCTGATTTACAGTAAAGTAAATACCAGTGTTGATAATATCGGTATCGGGAAAATATCGGCGAGGGTCCAGAAAATATCTTATCGGCAATATCGGCGAAAATATCGGCAAAATATCGACAAATATCGGCAAGCATAAAAAATAGTTTTTTCAAATTTTTAAATATAGCCGATATTTTCAAAATATCGCGATATTTTGCCGATATTTTCAAAACAGAAAATATCGCGATATTTTCTCGGCGATATATCGTTTTGCCAAAAATATCGCGATATTTTCAAATATCGCCGATATTATCAACAATGGTAAATATATACAAAACATAGTTTAAAGTTCTTCAAAATTGACACAAATTAGGGTATTTTCGACATATGTTCTTTGTATCTTCCCAAGTCGCTGATCTAGGGCTATACTTGTCCCACTGGACCTTAACTTGGTCTATTAGACGATTTCTGAGTTGTCGAACTCTACGTTCCAGTATACGTAATGGTTCGACCGATATGATTCCCTTGTCTGATACCTGCAGTTCCTTCCATTGAAGGTTATGAAATTGATCAGCTATATAATGTCTTAATACATATACATGAAATACATTATGAATTTTATGCAAGTGAGGTGGCAGTGCAAGACGATAGGCGACAGGTCCAACTCTTTCCATGATTTTAAATGGTCCAATAAATTGGGGCGACAACTTTGTCCCTTTTCCGAATCAAATAGTACTTTGATTTGGTTTGATGCAGATGAAAACCTGATCCCCTACTTCATACTTCCTATCAGTTCTGTGAGCATCGCATAAATCTTTTGTCTATCCTGTGCTTCCTTTAACCGGTCTAATTTGTCTTACCTGTTCTTCCATTTCTTGGATTAATTTTGGTCCTATTATCACTCGATCTTCTAACCTGTCCCAACTTAACGGTGTTCTGCAAGGTCTGCCGTATAATGCTTCAAATGGAGGCATTCCAATCGAACTGTGGTAACTATTATTGTATGCGAATTCGACTAAGGATAAGTACTTTTCCCAGTGTGATTGCTGATCCATAACATACATTCTCAACATATCTTCAAGTACTTGATTTACCCTTTCTGTTTGCCCATCAGTTTCAGGATGATAAGCTGTGCTCAAATTTAGTTGAGTTCCTAAGGTTGACTACATGCAAGTCCAGAATCTTGAAGTGAATCGTGAATCTCTATCGGATACAATCTTCTTAGGTACTCCATGAAATCTAATAATTTCATTTATGAATACTCGAGCTACGTCAGCAACTTCGTAAGTATCTCTTACGGGAATGAAATGTGCGCTTTTAGTTAACTTATCCACTACTACCAGAATGGCATTGTGTCTTTGAGAAGTAAGAGGTAGTCCAGTGATGAAATCCATAGAAATGATCTCTGATTTGGTCATAGGAATGTCGTGAGGTTGTAAGAGACCCGCGGGATGACAATGATCTGCTTTTACTTGTTGACATTCCAAACATTTTGCAACAAATTAAACGATATCAAGTTTCATGCTTGACCAAAAGAAGAGTTTCTTGGTATCCGCATACATTTTCCTTACTCCAGGATGTGCACAATACACTGCTCTGTGGGCTTCCTTAAAGATAGTGTCTCGAAGATCCTTATTATCAGGAATATACATCCTTCCATGGAATCGTAAGATTCCATCATCTTCTAGTTCATATCTTTCAAACTTAGATTCTTTTGGTTTTTTACCTTCAAGACTAGATCTCACCTTTAAATACCAGCTATCTTTTATGAGATATTCTAGTACTCATTGCCTTAAGTCTACTTTGATAGGTATGAGAGAGAATATCCGTGGTCTTCTGCTTAAAGCATCTGCTACTACATTTTCTTTTCCCTTAATATATGATATTCCAAAGTCATATTCACTTAGGAATTCACTACATCGTCTTTGTCTAGCATTTAAGTCTCTTTGGGTGAACAAATATCGTAGACTTTGATAATTGCTTTTAAACGTAAAACTTCGCCCTACTAGATAGTGTCTCCAAATATTTAGAGCTAGTACTACAGCGGCTAACTCTAAATAATAAGTAGCATAGAGTTCTTCATGAGGTTTTAACTTTTTGGAGGCATATGCTATTACTCCTCTATCTTGCATCAATACTGCACCTAGCCCTTGTTTGGACGCATCAGTACATACCGTAAAATCTTTGTCCATATCAGGGACTCTTAAGATTGGTGCACTGGTCAGTAGTCTTTTGAGTTCAAAGAATTCTTTTACATTCCTCAGTCCATTCATACTTAACACCTTTACGCTGAAGGGTTGTAATCGACTTTGCAATTTTGGAGAATCCCTCCACAAATCTTCGGTAGTAACCGACTAAACCCATAAAGATTCGTACTTCATGTGCGTTTTTCGGTATTGGCCATTCCATGATTACTTTTACCTTCTCAGGGTCTACTGAAATCCCTTCACCTGATATGATATGACCTAAGTAATGAATCTTTTCCTGAAAGAATGAGCACTTGGATAATTTTCCATACAATTAATGTTTTCTAAGGCGGGACAATACTATTCGTAAATGTTCTTCATGCTCTTTCTTATTCTTGGAATAGATGAGAATATCATCTAAAAAGACTTGTACAAATTGATCAAGATATTCGCGAAAAACATTGTTCATAAGATTCATGAATACTGCTGGTGCATTTGTTAATCCAAATGGTACCACAGTACATTCATAACGTCCAAAACATGTCCAGAATGCAGTCTTAGAAATATCGCTTTCAGAAGTCCTTAGCTGATGATAGCCTGATTGAAAACCAATTTTTGAAAAGACAGCAGCTCCTTTCATTTAATCGAAAAGATCATCGATTCGAGGCATAGGATATCGATTCTTTACTGTAGCTCAATTCAAGTCTCGATAATCTATGCATAATCTTAAGGATCCATCTTTCTTCTTGACAAAAATTACAGGAGCACCCCAAAGTGATATACTGGGTCGAATATGTCCTATATCCAATAGTTCCTTCAATTGAATTTGAAATTCTTGAAGTTCTGGAGCTGTCATTCTATAAGGCGTTTTAGAGATTAGTTGAGTACCAGATTTCAATTCAATAGTGAGACTTAGCTCTCTTACAGGGGGTAATCCTGGTAGTTCCTTTGGAAATACATCCAGAAATTCGGCTAACACCGGATATTGTTCTAAGGATGGTCCTTTTTCTTTACTTCTTGAATTACATATGCCTGACAACCTTTTCTTAAGCAACGCTTCATTTTCATTGTTGATATGTAGCGTAAAGATATTTTTCTCTTGATTTCTTGAATTTGGATCGCTTCTCCTTCATCATTTATACCTAGAATTCTTTTCCCATAACAGTCTACCCAAGCTTTGATGAACTTCTAGCCAACCCATAACTATGACAAGGTCATAAGTTCCTAAGGTTGTGACATAAACTTTCAGTTTAGTCGTACATACCCCTAGGTCAATTTTGCATTGATCCACACTTAAGTCTACGGATTGGAGTTCTCCTGAGGCCATTTCTACCTGTCTGAAATCATTTTGTCTGCGAGCTGCCAACCCACATTTGTTTAATGCATATGAAGAAATGAAACTATCTGTGGCACCAGTATCAAATAAGATTTTGAGTCTTATACTATTGATAATACCTGAAGATTCCACTACAGTGGATTGATGTGCTGCTTGGTCATTGCTGACTACTGCATGAATTCTATGATTACTTTGATTATTTGATATTGGTTCCTTCCAGTCCTATGCAATATACTTGACAAAGCTTCTGGACAATCATGTTGAAAATGCAGTCCTCCACATCCCCAACAATTAACCTGCGTTGGTCCTCTTGAATTAGGACGTGAATTTCGAGATAAAGGGCTCCGTCCTCTCATGTTGTTTCCTCTCGAATTTCTTCCTCTATTGGTAGTTCCACGAGATGTCCATGGACTAGTGTTTGATGATTCAACAGCTATAATATTAACTGCCATGGGAGCTCTTGTTCCTACATTTCTTGAGTAAATCTATTACCATAAGGTGGCCTTGAGCTACCTCCCCTGAATAAATTTCGGGGAGTCCTTCCTGGAAACCCTGATTGTAAAGGTTTTGTTGGCCCTACATCCTTTTTGATTCCCAGATGTTCTTCTGCATAATGGCCACATTCTACCGCCTCAACTACTGATGATGGTTTCCACATGCTCACCAAGGCCCTGATGCGTGGATTTAACCCAAATATGAAGCGTTCAGCTTGACGTTCATCAGAATCTAAGTAGTGAATGTATTTTACAAGCTCCATAAACCTTATCTCATATTCTTCCACTGTTTTATTACCCTGAACTAAGGTATGGAAGACTCTGGCTTGCTTTTGTTGAAAGTATGGGGGTAAATACGTTGCACAGAATCTTTCCTCAAACAATTCCCAAGGGACATTATCCAATGTAAGGTGCAGTTGTTTTTCCAGATTTCCCCACCAAATCAAGGCACTTTCCTTTAATTGAAATACAACAATTTTTGTTTTTGCAGAAGAAGAATATTCTCTTAATCTAAAACATTTGTTCATTCCTTCTAACCATGCCTCAGCACGTTCACCTGCTCAACCTCCTGAAAATTCTGGGAGTTTAATTTTCTGAAACTCCCTAGAAATATCTTCTTTCGATGTTTTATACTCAAAATTCTTTGGTTCCGTTGAATTGGTTGCTAAGGGTTGAAGTTCTTCTTTGGTCTTAGCCATAGTTGACCCTTTTAATGTTTCCAATAAGGCTTCTAATGAGTTCATTGTCACGGTCAACTCCGGTGCTGTAGCAATTGGAATTGATGACGGTCTCGGTGGATACGATGATGATGGTGGTGGCGATGGGGATGATGATGACGACGGTGGTGGCATTAATGACGGTGATGTTGCCCGATCACGTCATCGTCATATGTCCTTACCATTGTAATGTTTCCTATGTACAGAATAAAATTCTATAAAAATTTGAGGTAGACATTCGAATTTAACATATAGTTTTCTTTTTTCAATTTCACATTCATAAACGGGTATAGTTTTTTTTTTTTTTGTTATTTTTATCTGCTAGGCAGATCTTACTGGTACCGAGGTCAAGGAGGATGGTCTCGCGACCTCCTTGTTCTAATGTAGGGTATTCTATCCTAATATGAAATAATAAAGTTTTTTTTCACAAATTTAACTTTATTTTTTTTTTTACTACAGATGTAAATTGATTTTGCATAACGATTAATTTTCAAACAATTAAATAAGTTAAAGTTTAAAGTTTAAATAAATCTAGAACTTAAAATTGTTAAAACAACAAAGTAAGTCATATAAAATATGTATCAAAATTTAAATAAATCTAAAACTAAAAATGCTTAAAATAATAAAGTAAATCATGTAAAATATATATATAAGAAACGTCCCCAAAAAATGTATCCATTAAATCTCAAAATACCGGTACAATCATTAAATATATATGTATATTTATTTTTAAATGCTTAAGTTATTAAACATTTTGAAAACCTTAAAAAAAAATTAAATTAAATTTTCAAACTCAATCAAAGGATGGTGTTTGGACCCACATGGAATGGGAACGGTAAGGAAAAATGGGAAATATCTTTATCGACCCATTCTGAAATGGTTTGAATATGAAAACGATATCTGTGTACTCGGTCCACCATATATTTATCAGCCAACGTCGAGACTTGCATCACCTAAATTACAATGTCAATGTTTATAAAATATAATTTATAAATCCCCCTTTTGTTTTTTTTTAACATTTCGGTAATTTAACTACACCATGACATTTCACAATCGGCACTGACAGAGGACGGGTGTTTTGAATTCGTCGACCACTTTCTTTTGGCGATGTTGCATCCAACAGCTCGCCTTTCATGCATAACGCCTAGGGTATCCATTCTTTGCGATTCATTGCTCTGTTGGCTCATAGCAATTCCAGACCTGAGGCTAACAATTAGAGATTGTTTAGCAGTTTACCCACGGCTCTGCCTGCTAGACACCACGATAAACCTAGTTAATGGTAAAAGGGACACACCGTTTATTGCACAGAGTAGTTTACCGTGGGCCTGAACGTAGACAAGCCAACGGTATTATAAATGTGGATTGTTTAATATTATAGCCGCATAACCGTGTATTCGCTAGGGTAACAATTTTATTATTATCTTAATTCAAAATTTGGCATACAGTATTCCCTATACTATTTAACAGGGATTTGTATGATCAATTAAAAAAAAAAATCTTCCACGACTGCATTGTCGGTGACTGGAAAGGGGTTTGCTAGCTAAATTATTCCTATCATGTTAAGTTCCCTAGAGTCGTTCAGCCAAAAATAGTATTGAAAGTTACACACATAATTTACTATTCAAACTGTAATTTTAAACGAAATCGTACTAACAGGTTTTGGATTCTGTATTACAAATTATTCACCAGGGAAAATGAAATGAAATACGTTTTTTTTTCTTTCTCCTTTTGCTCATTAATGGTTGGCGGAATATTTTCGTTGGGTTGAAACTGTTCGATTTCTATTGGATATTGAAACTATTTAAATTTTAAACTATCGATAGAGAATGTGGCAACTACACTAAACCAACTGGATTTGTATATAAATGACGCGAATAGAACAGGTGTCCCAATGTAAACATTTTTTTAATCCCAAATTCCCTTTTCATGAAGCACTGGAACTGGAGTTCTAACCCAGAAAAACATGTAATTCGTTCATTTCTACACGGCTTTACATATGTCTAAAATTTATTTAAAGTGAATGAGACGATTTAACATATTATCATCACTTAATCGACATCCTAAGGTTTCCTATTTTAAAATGCCCAACGCTAAACCATCTGTATTGATTTGCCACCATACAATTGTCGCTACTCATTAGGATTTAATGATTTCAGGTCAATTCGTAACCTCCAAAGATGAGTTTCTTTTTGTCTATATTTATTCTACCCTCAATTCTGACAAAATCACGATTTCCGCCCAATACATATGAGTTTTGATGTGTTCATGGCTTTGAGTATGGTAAAAGTTCGAGGACATAGCTATGGGCGTATGGAAATACAAGACCTGATTTGAGAACATACGTATGACAGGAATGATACCCATGTTGGCTATAACCATTCTGATACTATGCTTTTATGATAAACAGAAATTACAGTTGAGTTTCACAGTTATTCCATATTGTATGGAGAGCCTGAAGGCCCGAAAGTGTTCAACCAGGCTCTGATACCAGATGTAAGGGCCATTAAAGCAGATTCATGAACCTGTAACTAATTTCTTCAATTTTTTTTTTGCAGAATTAACTAACAGAATTAATGAAGGTACTTACTTGTGCACTTGCGGTTGCTGATGTCTCCAGCTGCTCTGCTACGGTTACCAAAAGACCGAATCCACCCAGCCAAACTGAGCAAAACCTGGCTACTCAGTCCAGTAAGCTTCTGAGTCGAAGCAGACTGTTCCCTCGTGCCCAAAACCTCAGAACAATCCGCACTCTTCCTTCCTGTGGATAATTTCAGTTTATGATCCTCTTCCTCCTTCAGTTCTTCCGTTCTTTACCTTCCTCCCGGCCCCCTTCTAAACTTATGTTCGGTGGTTTTATCTGATTTCTTGGCATTGGCCGCTCTTCCACCAGCGAACCACTGCTCAACCTTCTGGTGAAACCTCCTATGTCACGTATCGCATATCTCTGTTACGGTCACGTATATGTTTATTTCATTTATAATTTGATTAATTATTTTTCTTTATGATTAAAGTACTTTTTAATATTAAGATTATAACATTATACTAAGTACCATTTTAATTAATTTCTTTTATATATATAAATAAATATATATATATAAATATATATAATCCAATTTATTAATTTATTAATATAAATTTTTATTAATAATCTGAAATATATAATTTATATAGTCCTCTTTTAGTTTTTACCCATTAATCATGATACATTAAGAAATATGGGTGTCGATGGATAAGTAGAACCTCTATTCGAAGAAGTGTCATGATATTTACTACTTATAGTTAATTTAGTATATAAATACTAGTGTGGGGTATGCGACACATGCATATGTAGCTATCATATGCATGCATCGTATGTCTGCTATTATTCTTGCGTTCTCTATATTTATAGATAGGTCGTTACACTAGTTCTGATTATTAACACATGTTTTATCCTTTATATGTGATGATCTGGGTATGTCTGAAGTCGAGAATTGCAGTGAAGTTATAAGTAAGTATTTGCAGATCTATACGCTGATTCGCTTTGGTGAAGGTGCATATACGCGCTGGTTCGGCTCTTCCAAGTAGCGTATGCAAAAGAAAAGCTTGATGTTCAGGGATCACTGATCTATCAGATCAATATTGTTGTTTTGTTGCTGTATTATTGTTGTTTGTCAATGATGTCTTCTTAGATCTGAAAGTAGAACTGAATGTATAAGGAAATTGAGCCTGATTGATTGATCGATTGAGAAGGAAGGGTGATCCTTGTTGCTATCTGTTTAGAACTCTATAATATGATAATAGATCTTCAGAATGTCGTTGATTGGTACAATTTGTGGTTCAGAGGTTTTATGATTCAGTATCTTTAGAGATATACGCAAGTTGGGCTAAAGGAAGTAGCGTATAAACGCAGGTTGGATTCATTGAAGAAGCGTATACATTGTGACACATGCCTTTTTAAGTTACAATTAGTTCTAGTTGTTGATGCAGTGATCTGGGTTCAGATCTGTGTACTGGTTATAGTGATCTATCTATTCCAGTTGTTTGGTTGAATTTGATTAAGTTTGAATGAATGGTTGACTCAGTTGTGTCAGAGGTTTGGTGATTGTTTGATTCAGTATGTCAGAGGTTTCAGTGATTGTAGATTCAGTATGTCAGAGGTTCCAGTGATTGTTCGATTCAGTACACCAGAGGTTTCAGTGATTGATTGATTCAGTTATGATTATACCAGAGATTGATGATTGGGTTTTAGTTATATCAAAGATTGATTGGGTTTCAGTGATTGGTTGATGCAGATGTATTTGATGGTTGTATTGCAGTGGTGATTGATTTTGAGCTTCAATGTTACTAATGGGTCCAATATGAAAATTTGATGAAATGTCGCCTTCATATTGTAGTATTGTGTACCAGGAGTATCCAGTGTGAAAATTTATGAAACGTGGTCCCTGGAGGATACTGAGGGTTGGAGCCTTCAGTGAGGAAGTCGAAGCTTCCTGCCAGTAGTGGTTGGTGATTTGATCAGGGGGTTGGAGCTCCCTTCCAACGGCAGTTGGAGAGTGATGGTTGTAGCCTTCTGTAGGTCGGAGCCTACGTACTAGTAAATATATCGGCTAGTACAAGAACTAGGGGGTTGTAGCTCCCTTCCAGAAGAAGTTGGAGAACGAGAGAAGGTTGTAGCCTTCTACAAGTGGGTGCCTGCATACTAGTATGAGTGTGCATCAGTACAAGATTGAAAACAGATTTTCTTATTATTAAAAGAAGACAAAGACGACAGCAGTAGGTGGTTTTCACCCACATTGGGTTTCCACCTTAAATCTTGGTGTTCATGTGTATTGCTTATGTGTGATGGTTTATTCTGTTATTATTGCACATGGTTACTGTTTAATGTTTAATAAAGTATTGATGCACTGATTAAAGATCAACATATGATGAATTAACTAAATCATAAGTTCACTGGATATACGCTGGTTGCCTTAAGAACAGTTGCGTGCACACGCGAGTTCCTCTCACTGAAGTAGCGGATATAAATATGATTATGGAAATGATTGATTTGTAAACATTGATTCACCCCCCCTCTCAGTATTATTTCCAACATTATGAACAATTTCCAAGCATAGGATAAAAGAAATAATTGTTGAAGATACTAAATAAATACCTAACTCACAAAAATATATTGAAATATGTATTTTAGTGTGTCATCATCATAATAGGTAACAATAGATTATTATTCAAAATAAAATATTTAAACTCTATACTATACAAAATTAAAATGGAATATAAATTATATGAATAAATAAAAGGGGCAAGTATAAATAGAAGAAATGAACATTTAAAAAGGATACTACACATGTTATACAAAAATTAAAAAAGAAAGAATATTAGAAAAAGCAAACAAAAGGGAATATAATATGTCATTTTACCTAACCCAACCAACTCATAAAGGCACATTACAATATTAATATTAAGGAGGGTGAGTAATATCATACGTATAGGTTCCAAAAGTAATGATAACCTGTCATCTTAAGAGAGACCACCGCATCTAAACATAAATACTTTACCTTCCTCACGAAGCCAGCACAAAAGAGAGGCGGTCAAGCAACCGACTGAAAGTTCGAGAAGAGCCTCAGGGAAAAATATAAAGGTAACAGAGATGAAGTTTTTAGGAAAAGGAGGACAATATTCAGGAGAAGGAAGGAGAAAATTTTTAATATGAAGTTACAGACAGTAAGCACTAGGCCTGGATGTTCTTGAAGTTTTTGGGCACAGGGGCCAGATTGCATCAATTGGGAAGCATTCTGGAAATGAGTACCTAGGTTGTATGCAGTTTGGCTGGGAGGTTTTGGTCTTTTGGTAACCAACGCGAATTTGGAGCCACAACATCTCAGAATCGACTTCATAAACGGAAACCAGGTAGGTGTCTGTGCATTAAAATTGATAAATTTCTTGCTTGAATTGTAGTTGGTAAACTTTAGAAGAACTTCGAAATTTAATTTGGAAATTAAACTTTGTTTTGGGCATTACATGAATTTAGGAATTCAATTGTAAACTTAAATGGGAAAATTTTGGTTTAAGCACTACATTTTTTGCTCATGTTGTCTGTGCTTTCCTCTATCGTTTGCTTCTGTCATGAAGACTGCTAAACATAATCTAAGAAGAATCTGAAAGTGAATATCTCATAAACGGTTACCCATCTTATAACTCCCAAAATAAAAGTAAATAGGATGAAACCTGGAGGTGAGAGAAAATGAGAATTGACACCTCAAAAGAGGAAGTACTAAGAAGGATCTTGATCACTACTCCAGTGTCAAATTAAGGATTCTCTGCATAAATGTACACGATGCAGATAAGGAAATGAGATAGTTAAATCCTGTGTTGCATGGAGACATGTCACCTATACTGTAGAATGCATCTCCCATCACCACAATGGGGACAAAAACATCCCCAACTGTTTGGGATATCCCCTGATCTGTGGGGCACATCCCATAAACTGTCAAGGGACATCTTTGGCAGAGGACTCCCAAAATTAGGGGATGGTCCTTTATGCATGTGGAAAATCTCTATCAATCTCATACTTCAAAAGTTTGACATGTTGAATACTGACTGCAACTAATATTGTTCCACTTTCTAGAAATGTGCCTCTCTCAGCTCTGCAAAAGAAAAGATCCCTTGTCAGTGTGTCAGTCTCAAAAACGGATCTGTTAGCTATATTTGTGGGAATCATTTCATAAACATGTATGACAGGTTTGGCATTGTCAAGGTAACATGCCAATGGTTACTGCAACTTAATTTTGCAAATGTGTTGTCTATCACATCATCTTCATAGCTCATCCAGAACTTTCACCTTGCCTTGCATCTTCACATCCCACTGTGGAGCACACACATTGGGAAACTGGAATAGAACCCAGGTATATCCTATATGCTAAGTTATCACTAGACAAAATATCAACAGACTGGATTTATAAAATTTCCAATAGAATTAATGGATTGGAAGTGCAATAATTCTGGCCTGTCCCTTCAGCAGATATGTCAACAATGCCCTTGACACATTTGATCAGATGCCAGAAGTAGAGGCAACATCCAACTCAGTCACATAGCTACTATTTTACAGGCCTGTGACCATTTTCCAGAGTGCAATAGAGTAAAAGGGCGAGGGTTAAATAAAATAAAATTCAAGTTAGATTTATTGTGCTGCAGCAGAGATCCCATGGCACTGTTTGACAAAATTTATAATACATATCATACTCTAGGTTATAATAGCAACTGAATATGCCAATGAAATCTTTAGTACATACTATCATCAAACGTCAATGGCAGACATGAAAGACAGTTCAGTCAGTACTTTTGAGTCTGCTCCCTGCATCTGCCCATCCAGCCACCCTGTAACAGAATATGCCTTGCTTCCTCTACTCAAGTTATCACTAGACAGGGGTTGCTTATCAACTCTTGATGCACTTTATTCACTATTATACTAAATACACAAATAGCTACACGCTTTTTTCAATGCAAAATCTAGATTCCCAAATAAAAGAAATCCAAACTAAAGAAGTAAGACACTGAACAAAAACTCAATACCAGAACATGACCATGATTTTAAAGATATACATACTAAAGATGTAAGACACTGAATGAAAACTCAATACCAAAACATGACCTTGACTTCAAAGAAATCCATACTAAAGATGTAAGACACTGAATGAAAACTCAATACCAAAACATGACCATGAGTTCAAATCTATGCTTGCAAATATATAAAAAATAGCTTCCTGGATAATGCACTTCTTACATCAGTGACATTTGTAAGAAATACAAGCTGAAAGACAAAACCATCATCCACTGAACAAAAGCTTAAGACTGAAAGGAAAGAAAGGACAGGACAAACTAGTAACAGAGCTTCATTACCAAGATCAGAGAGGTGAAAGCACCCATTGCCGCATATGTCAGCAACCAACCCATCCAATAGACAGATTCACGCAATCCCATAACTAAAATACAATCCTGCATGGCTAAGTTTGCTAGGTCAGATTTTCGAAAAACCATAAAAAAAGCAAAATACATATGTTCTAGAAAGCATAAAATATACAAAATGTACAGGGATGGTCAACACACTTGAAAACAAGAAAAATTCAAAAGGAATCTCCTACCTTTATCAGGTCCTCTTTCTCCTTTACGATATGATAGAGGACTGTCTGTAGTTGTGGAATAAGTGCCCACACCATATACATGGCAGTAAAGAACTGAAACATCTTTGAGGCAAATGACAGATGGTATGAAGGGAGTGGCTGTTGCTGTGCAAAGGTTGACTTCGAATAATTTTTTTGAGAACAAGGAGATTTTGGGAGAGCCATTTTTTGTGCAGTTTGAGAGATAGTGGACTGGAGTGCAAGAAAACCTGGAAGTAACAGAAATGGAGATCATTGAATCTGAAAGTAAACTACAGCATGGCAAGAGAATTTACCAAAGCATGCAAGTGAGATAATAAAACATAGACATGCAGTAACAGTCTGTAATTAGAAGGCGGACTTTTTACAAGTTCCAGGACAAAGCTATAAGTTACAAAGCAAATATTTTGCCATATTTTATCGATGAACTAACAACAAACTAAAGTACATATAAAGTACTCAAACAAGCAGAGGAAATTAATATAAAAATGCAACAAAGTCAACATAGTATGAAATTCCATGTGTTCTCAAAAACTCTGAATATGGATAATATATGAACGCAAAATGTTTGTACATTTGCAAAAAAAAAAATATTCCAAACACAATTAGGAAACCAAATCCATGTAGAAACTGGGTATCAGCTGTAGTCACAAAGACAGATACCAAAAAAGACAAACTACACCAGATTCTGCTCCTAAAAGCTCTAAGCATGAATAAAGATTGGAGGGGCACATAGTTCCATCCCAGATCAAAGGAAAACAGAGAAAGACCCCTCTAGAAAACAATTATTACAGCCCAGGAACTTACTTCCATGTAGAAGCATCAGTCTATAAGCACCACCCACATTCACATGCATGAAGTTGTTTACACGCTAGATTTTTTATTGATGGATTGATTGTCAAATATCAGAATAATTGGCCTGAGAGAACCGTAGTTAAATGGTTGAAACTTGAAACAGTTGGAACCACAATTATGATGTTATCGGTCCGGTTTCGTAAATTAGGTGATGGATACGGAAGAACCGCTAAAGAACTAACATGAGCCACTTTGGATCAAACGAAGGCCCCAGTTGACCAGGAACTGGTAGGTGTCATTATCACAAAGGACATGTTATATATATCAAACAAAGACACGTTATTTTCCCACAGAGAGGTAGGGATTCATAAAGAGCCTCAATAATATATGTAAGACACTGCAAAACAGAGTATCCAATAGATGGACTTCCATAGTACCTGTATGGAAAATGGCATGACTAGTACAAATTTAGTGATTTACTGGAAGCAAAGTTAAGTGTCCAATATATGGACATCCATAGTACCTGTATGCCAAAATGGCATGACTAGTACAAATTTACTAATTTACTGGAAGCAAAGTTACTGGATTTGCCAAAATTACCCTCTTACCAGCATCTGAATCATACAGGATCTGTGGATTAACCAATCCAAATCAAATTCTCCAGGCTTTGGTGAACTTTTGATTGGATCGATTTAAAAGAATCAGATCTCTTTCTAAAGTCGGGACTTGGATCTCCTTTTCAGAATCCTGACAAGATGTGCAAAATTGGAAGTGTAATGGGATGTGCCCTCTATCACATCTCAAGTTTCGAAGGTGCCACGTAAGGGAACGCACTGGTTGTAAGAACCGATAAACAGATGTACAGAAAACAGTAAGGAAATTCAAGCATGAACCTGTAACATTTTCATCGGACCTGACAAAATCAATTAACGGCACTGTTGAGGTACCTACCTGAACTGTTGCAGTTGAAGATGCCTCCGGCTATGCTGCTACAGTTACCGAGAGACCGAATCCACCCAGCCAGACTGAGCAGAGCCTGGCTGCTCAATCCAATAAGCTTCTTAATAGAAGCTCACTGTTTCCCCGTGCCCAGAACCTCAGAACGCTCAAGCTCTTCCAATGGCTGATTCCCTTGCCTTCCAAATTCTTCCGCCTGGTTTTTCTCGCCCCCTGCTCAATCTCTGTCCTGCAGTTTTTTTCCTTTGGTTTGGCAGCGGCCGCCCTCCCCCTGCAACCACCGCTCACCCTGCTAATGCCACACCTCCACCTACGTATCCCCTCCTGGTCTCGTTTCAGGTCGTGATGAATACCCTTTATGTTTTTTGAACCATATGATATTTATAAATTGTGCTTTTAATATGACATTACATTTGTATATATACGTACAATTAGAACATTATAATGTTATATATATTTTTAACATAACCCATTGTTTTATTTATATTTGTTTTAATATAGCATTTAGAACTTTATACTTGGATCTTTTTTAATTAATTATTTATATTAATACTTAACCTTTATTTTACTAATTTATTAATATGATTTTTATCAATATTCTGGAGCATATAATATATATATAGTCCTCTTTGATCTAACCATACATTACGCAATATTGATGAATGAGTAGAACTTCTTTTCCCAGAAGGGTCATGGTATTTAGCACTTATAATCAATTTAGTATAAAATACTAGTGCGGTGTATGCGACACATGCATATGTAGCTATCATTTGCATGTACCGTATACCTGCTATTATGCTTGCGTTCTTTGTATTTATAGATAGGTCGTTACACTGGCCTCCTTCTGTGATGGTCATCCACATCACCTCCAGAATCTCTGCCTTATTCTTCAAACTTTGAAATGATTTGCAACTTCCTGAAGTTCTGTATTGCATGTTAAATCATGAGGTCCCACATCCCTTTCCATCATACAGAAGTCTACAATTCAAACCCTCTCAAATCTCAATCCATGTCATTTTTTACAGGCTTGTGCATTCGCAGGGATAAAGGAATGATCAACTAGATGTTCATCAACATGCAGGCTATTCACCGGCATATGGGAGATGACAGGCATTCACAAGCTCACAGGACTTTGACGCGTGCTCTAAACATTACTTGCTTAGTCGATGCTTTAATATATTAATATAGGTAAGTGTATAGTATATATTAATATAAGTTTAGTGTATGGTGTATGTCAATATAAGTTTAGAGTAAAGTATATATTAATATAGGTTCAATCAATTTATAATGTAATATAATTATTTATACACACAATTATATTAGTATTGTCTGTAACCTAAAATTTAATTTATTCATTAATTTATATACAAATTTTATCATTGTCAAATTCAAACACGAACATAAACCATGTGACATGATAGGGTTGAGACCACTGTTGCTTGGAGGGTGGAGATCGAGGCCTTTCATGGAATCAGTCCCTGATCGGTTAGAAAAGGAAGTAGCAGTGACAAGGGAGAGAGAGGTAGAAGAGGAGGAAGAGGTGGCACCACCAAGCATGGCCACCAGTAAAGGACGTCAGTGTCTACCTCCTGCTTTTTCTTCTAAAGGGCATTAGAGTCCAACACCAACCACAAGGTCTTTTTCCTCTGGAGGAAAAGCCGTTACCTTGGCCCATAAAAGGGCCAAAGGAAATCACTAGTTTATGTATCCGATTTCATTAGAGATGACTAATGATGATGTAATACATTTATTATACTTGTTGTTAACATTTGTTGATATTAAATTTTTGAATTCATTATAAATAATAATTTATTATTTTTATAATTATTAATTTATAATTTATGGCCCTCATACAGGTTGGAGTTCCAGCACCTATAATGACATGGTCTATGGAACGAACAAAGTTCGTTTTTAAGTTAAACACTCCAAAAGACTTGGAATATGTAGATCTCCATTGAGGATACAAGAATATATATTGAATGTATGAATAAGAATGATGTTCAAATGAGAGTGAGAGGGGCCTGCTTAAATACTAGGCAAGCGCCTCTTCATGGAAAGTCATGTCCCATTTAGACATGCATGTTCAACACTAATTACTAATTAACTAATCATTATTACAATTATCATCATTATTTATATTTAATATATTTTATTCATAACATTGCTTTCCTCATCAAAAAGCTTTACCCTCAAAGCTTGCTAATGAAAAGGCTTGATCTCTTTTTCTGTTTCGAATGTCTTCTCGTCTCAGAACTATCATCTTCATTAATACAAGTTGATATGATCCTTGGAGTGATATATAAAAATTGTCGCATGGAAAAAGGATCTAACCATCCTAAATTAATCTTTTGTGGAATTTTTCGATTACTAGAAACTTGTGATGAATTGTTATCACTGCACTGAATTGTGCACATTTCAGTATCCTTCTGAACATAAGTTTGTTGTTTTTGTTTTGAGAGATAATGATATGCAAACTGATTGGAATGTATGCTCTTGTGATTCGAATGTAGGCAAGGAGTTTGTCCTTCCCTTATCATGTGTGCAGCAAGCTTTAGACTTACTTCAGGTTTTGATGTCGTCAAGTTGGTTACAAAGTCTTCACCTGGGTTTTTCATCATTTGAACTGCAACCTCTGAGTACGTCCTTACTTCAGTTGGGTTTGGATTTGTCTGAATTGTGAGATTAATAGAATCTATGTTTGTTTCCTTTTCTTCGACTTGGACTGTTACATCTAAAGACTTTGATACTTCTTTCATGAGTAATTCTTTTAATTTGTTTTTTAATGATTGCTTATCATCCTTAAGTTTCCTAATTTGAGTGAGTAGACTTTGATTATCGTTTCTCAGACGTAAGAGTTCTTTGGTTTCTGATTCATCAACCTTATTTTCAATGTCTTGACTTTTAAGCTTCTCGTATTTTAAATCTCTGATTTGTTCCAATAACCTTTGGTTCAGGTCTTTTAAACGCAAATTTTCTTCTTCCTTTTCTGATAGAATCTCGTTGAATTTCTTCTCGACACATCCCTTTTCTTCTTCTAATTTTTTCTTTCGTTCCTTGGACTTGTTGACCTTCACAAGTAATTTTTGGCTATGGTCCCTTAAACGCAAAATTTCCTCTTCTTTTTCTATTAATTTTTGTTCCAGTTTTGCAAGTTTTTCCTCTCATTCTGTCATTTGCACTAGTACATCATCTTGACATTTTTCCACATTAAATAATTTTCCGCATGTTGGACAACATAATTCACATTTTTTATGAATCCATGAATATTCAATGTATGTTACACAAACCGGACATTTAGTCCAAAATAATGATTGTTTTGTAGAACTCATCTTGACTGCTTCTTTTTCTTCTTATATGGGCTTTTGAGATTATACGAATATATTATCTTTTTACTACCTTTATAATTCTCTTCAATAACCCACTTCTTAATTTATTTATTTCTATATTAATTTCCCACCTTATTTTTTTTTTTAATAAAAATAAAAAAGTAGAATAAATTCCTTATAATCCTTTTAATATACCTTCCTTGGAACAAAAAGCTTTGGAATAATTTAATGTATAAATTATCATAGTTCGTTTGTTATTACTTATGAACCGTTGCACCCTTAGGTGACACCGTACCCACTTAGTGAAACACAATCACCAATGAGTGAGCCAAATAGAGGCAATAATGTCACCACTATTAACGATTCAGACTTTTGCTTAAGATTGGTTTAGGCAAGGATTAGACACAAATAATTGTTGGTCGATAAAGAAACAAGTACTCGCGTGTAGCTCTACTAGCTATGTACGGTTACGTATGTTACACCAGGGTAGCTCTACTGGCTATGCATGGTTACGTATGTTACACCAGGGTTATTAATGATGGTCAACGGAAACAATGGCGTAGAATTTGTTGAAATTTCTAAGTCTATCCGTTAGAAATTTAATCTGTATTCTTCTGGTTTATTTCTTCTAGTTGTTAATTTCGAACAAGTTATTTAAAACACATAAATAATGAAACAAACACAACACAGTCTCAACATCTACAGATCAACAGCTAAAAAAAAACAAACACACAAGTGACACCGTTATTTTTGGACAAATGTCCCTGGAAAAACTTAACGCAAGAAAACCGGTGCAGCTATTCAGAGGGTTATATTATTATGCAGTCTTTCTCAGTACAAGTGGGTGCCTAACCGGCTCACCCGACAGAGAAAAATTCACTACCACAATACCTCTATATTCGGAAACGGGTATTCAGAAACCCTGTCCCACGAAACCCTCTCCAGCATAACTAAAGCTCAATGCTAGCCCTCCTAGCCTCTGCGTCAACCCCAGATCCTCTACATCATCCCTCTGAGGCACTGTGCAGCCTCTGGGAGCCTCTGCATCACTCCAGTAGCCTCTCCATGGATGACGCAGTCCCTCTGGCCTCTGCGTTGTCTCTGTTGGGCTCTACGTAGCCTGGACTAGCTATTGCTCTTGCTCTCTCTGCTTTTGTGTTGTTCTTTCAGTACTGTCTCTAACTCGTACTTAGTGCCCCTTGTTGCTAATCACTGATTCAACTTTGCTTAGCAACCCTACTCTAACAAAATGAATGATTGATCACTCTGGTGTGTTCTCCAACTGACCCTCAAACCTCTTCTTATACTTTTCTCGTTGGTCCTTCAACGGGCGATATTAAATCTCTAATCAATAGCTAAGATTAGATTTGGCTTGATCCATGACTTTTGGAACCTTCTAACCCAGTTTTATATTAATACCCATTAATATTTTATTTTAACTAAGTTTAGACTTAGGAACTCAATTAAAAATATTAATTATTTAAAATTCTCCCAAACCGAGTACAATCTATCCAAACCATTTCTGGGTCTTGGAGATCTCATGTGCTTTAGCCTCTCCACCAATTTTCAAGGCTAGAGCACATCCGATGCACATGAGCACTCATGGCACAATCGCCATCCTCCTTGACTTCTTTCTCCGCCCTCGTTAGCATTGCCTTTGAGTCAGAAGCCTCTCCCTTACTCCTCTTCCTCAGACACTGGTTCGCATAGTGACCCAGTTCCCCACAATGGAAGCACTTGACCTTGGAGAGGTCCTTCTTTTTCCTCTTTTCCTGCTTTCCCACAGATGCTAAAGCCACATCCTCTTCCTCTTCCTTCTTGATCTTGACCCCTTTGCCACTACTTCCCACCTTGGTCAGTCGTCTGATCTCTTCTTGACGAAGAGTCGCCCACAGTTCTTCCCAATCCGGAAGACTTGTCCTGCCCAACATGCTCTGGACAAATGTCTACCAATCCTCGGAGACTTCGTTAAGTGTGGTCCTTACCATCAACTCCTGATCCGGCATGGCCCCTATGGAAGTCAGTTGGTCACAGATCTCCTTCAACCGACCGAGGAGCATCTGAACCTTAGTTGATTCTCCAGGAGCATCTTCCTGTACACGGAAGTATGTTGGTACAATGTCTTCAAAGTGTCCCACATCTCCTTTGTCATTTCCTTCTCCGCAATATGTGGGACCACATGATCCTTGACCCCATCAAGCATGATACACTTTGCCTTAGCCATTGCCTCCTCATACCTTTCATTAGCTACCGGGTCAACTGGGATAGCCATCACTCTCAAGGCGAAGCCCTTGATACAATGTCTGTCTAGAATGGACAAGATCCTAGCCTTCTAGACCACAAAGTTGGATGCTCTGTCCAGCTTGTCCTGATCTCTCAGTCCATTCATGGCCATCCCGCTGCTCTTCTCTGTCAACTCCTCCGAGTCTCTCTACTTCCTGCCTGGAAGTTCTCGATTCAACTTCTGCTGAATCTCTCTACTTCCCATCTGGAAGTTCTCAATTCGACTCCTCCGGGTCTCTCTACTTCCCGTCTGGAAGTTCTCTTCTAAACTCCCTCTGAGTCTCGATTTCCCTCCTGGAAATCTTTCTGCCAACTGTCAAGTTGCTCCTCTCCGATCGTCTGTGCAGCTGCAACACTGATCCGGATTCCTTGGCTAGAAATATGCCTCGGCAGCAACTCCCTCTACCTTGGTCTTGCCCTGTTAGGTGTTGTTCTAACCATAGTACCCCACAAGCTTCGCTCCCGCAAACTGCCCACAGCTTCCTTCGCTTTAGCAACTGAAGGATTGAGCCTCTTGGCTTTATGCAATCCCAGCACTGGAAAAACAACTCCCTCAACTTACTGACTCAGCCCTCCTGGCCTCTCTCTAGCCCACACTGATGACGCAGTCCCTCTACGTCAGCCCTTCCTCTGTCACTTCTGCAAGGATCAGCTATTGTCTCTCAGAACAGTTGATTC
Organism: Pinus taeda; assembly: GCA_000404065.3. Classification (NCBI taxonomy): domain Eukaryota; kingdom Viridiplantae; phylum Streptophyta; class Pinopsida; order Pinales; family Pinaceae; genus Pinus; species Pinus taeda. The sequence goes on along the minus strand of APFE031523540.1, from coordinate 121,754 downwards.
TGCTACAAATGCTCTGCTCAGCTGATGTCGTCATCTCTCCTGTGATCTACAACCACGCTCTGATACCATGTTGAAATTTCTAAAAGTCTATCCGTTAGAAATTTAATCTATATTCCTCTGGTTTATTTCTTCTACTTGTTAATTTCGAACAAGTTATTTAAAACATATAAATAACAAAATAAACACAATACAGTCTCAACATCTACAGATCAACAGTTGAAAGAAAGCAAACACACAAGTGACACCATTATTTTTGGACAAATGTCCCCAGAAAAACCCAATGCGGGAAACCAGTGCAGCTATTCAGAGGGTTATCTTATTATGCAGTCTTTCTGAGTACAATTGGTTGCCTAACCGGCTCACCCGACAGAGAAAAATACACGGCAACAATACCTCTATATTCGGAAACAGGTATTCAGAAAACTTGTCCCACGAAACCCTCTCCGGCACAACTGAAGCTCAGCGATGGCCCTCCTAGCCTCTGCGTCACTCCAGCAACCTCTGCATGGATGACGTAGTCCCTCTAGCCTTTGCGTTGTGTCAGTTAGGCTCTGTGTAGCTTGGACTGGTTGTTGCTCTCGCTCTCTCTGCTTCTGCATTGGTCTCTCAGTACTATCTCTGCCTCTCTGCCTCGTACTCACTGCCCCTCGTTGTTAATCACTGATTTAACTTTGCTTAGCAACCCCGCTCTAGAAAAATGAATGACTGATCACTCTGGTGTGTTCTCCTAACTAACCCTCAACCTCTTCTTATACTTTTCTCGTTGGTCCTTCAACGACCGATATTAAATCTCTAATCAACGGCTAAGATTAGATTTGGTTTGAGCCATGACTTTTGGAACCTTCTAACCCAGTTTTATATCAATACCCATTAATATTTTATTTAACAAGTTTAGACTTAGGAACTCCATTAAAAATATTAATTATTTTAATATCTCCCAAACCGAGTACAATCTGTCCAAACCATTTATGGGTCTTGGAGATCTCATGTGCTTTAGCCTCTCCACCAATTTTAATGGCTAGAGCACATCCGATGCTACCCCAAATCAACAGAATTGAGCAGTGTGGTGGCAAGACTCGGACGACGGCAGCAATGAATCTGCTACAAGAAACTGGAATTTTTGCGGAAAGGCAAGGTCGAGTGGTTAGACTCGGACGGCAGTGACAGTGAATCTGCTACAGGAAATGGGGGTTTATGCAGAAAGGCAAGGTCGAGTGGTAGGACTCGGTTGTGAGCAATTTTGTAGGTGTCGGCGTTTGTAGGTGATGGAGAATGCAGACAACTAGTGTTCGATGCAAGTAGTGATTTTGTGTTTGCAGCGGCATTGAGACCGATGTGGCAAGGCTACGGTGGTTGGGGTCGATGGTCAATGGCTTAAGCGAACAAGGGTGGCGCCTAAGCATTCAAGCAACGGAAAATAGAGTTGTTGTGGACTGCGAACAACTGCATCCAACAATGTTACGTGTGGTCGATTGTTACAAATGTTTGGTGCGACCAGATGCCAAAGGCAGGGCAGTGCCAGCAAACGCCAGAAGCTTGGGAGCAGTGTCGGAGGCAGGGATCTATTAGGCGACTGATCGGCGATTGTCTGTGCACAGGCTATGGCAGTGATCTGTCCACAAGTTTTTGTTTTGTTCTTTATTTTTATTTTTTTTTCCAATAATTTTTTTTAAATGATATATTTTTTTTCTTTTTTAACCTTGTTTTTTTATAAAAAAAAAAATTATATATTATTTATTTTATATTTTTTTTCATTTATGGCCAAGGGCCAATTGGCGAAAATGGAGAAACTCCAAATTTTGTAACGAAACGGTTCAGTGGCAACGAAGTTGACGAATTTCGATGGCCAAAGACCCAGATTGGAGAACGAAGCTCTTGTGCAAGGATTGAGCGGCCAAAGGATCGAATGGCTCTGATACCAAATGGAACGAACAAAATTCGTTCTTAAATTAAATACTCCAAAAGACTTGGGATATGTAGATCTCCATTGAGGATACAAGAATATATATTAAATATATGAATAAGAATGATGTTCAAATGAGAGTGAGGGACCTGCTTAAATACTAGATAGGTACCTCTTCATGGAAAGTCATGCCCCATTTAGACATGCCTATTCAACACGAATTACTAATTAACTAATCATTATGACAATTATGATTGTTATTTATATTTAATATATTTTATTCATAACAATGTCTACTACAATCTCTGATTGTGGATGAGACAACTTTAGAAAAAAAACTGACACAATCCAATCAACTCAGGTCAAACTCGGTCAAAACACAGAGAAACGGCTCAGTCAAAACAATCAATTTGTCCTCTATCCAAACGTGTGGTTGTCCAAGAGACCTCAAAAATATAAGAAGAAGCTTGCTTGGTGGAGAAAGATGAGTTGTCACATCAATGATATATACTAGTCAAATGGGCGTAAATTTACACAAGGGACACAACCTTTCATGTGATGAGCCAACTTGGCCCCGAAAATAAAAATAAAAATATTTTGATTTCCTTAGGCCGATTTGGAGACCTCTTTGGCATGTAGAAATACCCCCAATGCTACACCAAAATCAACAAACACAAGTTGAAGTGTCCTTGTGTATAGTTTGAGTGGGGATTCAAGCTAGAGGAAAATTGTTAATGTGATTTGGTTTCATTAGAAATCTATCTCAATTAAGTGGATAAAGACTAGAGAGAAGCCATGCACTCTAGATGGAGTGGACATGCTGTGGAATAAGGCTAACAATCAAAAGAATGAAGATGGAGTAGATTAGAGAGATGAGAGGACTAGACAAGCCATGCACTGTGAACCTGTGCTATAACTTACGAACCTGCGGCCCTCACTCCAGCATCATCACAGGCCTCACGGCCTCACTGTGCATAGGATTCAAGGGTCTCAGCCCTCATCTAAGGAACAGAAAAATTCTCAACCTGTCTCATAGAGATTTGCCACATTCGTATGCCTAGAACCATGCACAAATCATACGTCCAGCAGCTCCTAATCTCGGCTTGTACCAGAACACAAGAGAGAATAAAATTTCGTCCTTATTCTTCACTCCATCTTGGCTCCTTTAGGTCTGCCGCTCCTTAGGCTTGTATTCACATTAGAATGATTGCACTTGTTATGATGTCAAATGAGCTTCATCTCATCTCTACTTAAACTAATCTTAGTGGAGACATTTTCCACCAAGAGTCATGTCTTCTAGCCCAAGCTGACTTCAGCCTACATACCATAACAGCACTAACATCAGAGATAAAATTCTTTTCATTTGACTTTCGCCCACACCATTGAAGGCCTAGGTGCCCCTTAGTCCATCAAGGGTGTTCCTCATGCATACAATAAATAAATAATCAATTTTCACTTGGGTCTTTTGCCCACTGCTTTGGGTACAAAGCCCACCACTTGGGTACATTGCCCAAAAACCACATTTTGTGAGTCAACTCCTCACAAACACAGTGCCCCAGGGGTTGTGGGAGTACCTCACAAGCTACACTTTTCAACAAATGAAAGTCCCCCGCCCAATCACTGACATCTCACTATCTCACTGACTTGTGCTCAAGATGTATCTTCTCCCTTAGCATAACCCTCTTTTTATAAGTTTGAGTTATTGACCGAATCCACAACCCTAATCTCCAAAGTGCTTAATGATCAACATTAGATCTCAACATCACTTGAAATCAATGGTTGAGATTCATCTAATTCGCTAATGCAAATAACCTTTACATTTCATTAGATTAACTCACTTTATCTCATAAAAGTTAATTACTTTAATTATCAAAATAATTGCTAAGGTTAAGAGTCAATTAGGTGACTTTCACACACCTCCTGTGTGGAAGTACCTGCCCAAACTACTCTCATCAACTTAGAGCACTAGTTTGTTGGGGTAAAGAAGGTTTTTGCTTCCAATGGAAGCAATCTCTGCACAATTGTGGTGTATAAGGAGCAAGAAATTTCTACACAATTCCTATAGGTTTGCTCTAGTGGAAAGGTCCATATTATTTTCCCTCATTTGCTTTGTCTTACTTTAAAAAAAATCAATCTTGAAGCCATATCAATACATTTGATAGTGTTGTGAAGTTGAGAAACTTAAACTTGGCATGGATGTAAGGAGGAAGACAGTAATGTACCTCGGGGCCTTGTTTTGCTCTGTGTTGCGCACATCCACATGAGCCATCAAAGAGTGACACTCGTTCGTGTATTGTTGAATAGTCTAGTATTTCTAAGGTGCAAGATTTCCCATTTGATGTATCAATCATCATAACTATTGACAGGATAGAACCCTTAACACATAACCTCCACAGACCTGGATATCTTTCACATTGTTAACTCAGTGTTTCGCACTAGAAATTCACCGAAGGGGCCATCTTCAATGTCATGAAGGTAATCCTCTCCTCACTCATGAAGTTATTAACAAAAAAGTATGACTCTAATTGTTATAGTGAATTATCCAATGCATCGGCATCAACCTTAACATGGAAAGCAGGGATGTCCAAATTGACATGAATTTTGAAGTATGGTGCATTATGGAACAGAGGGTTCACTAAAGAACCCATGGCCACAATGGGACTGAGACGCTACTAATAAAACAGGGAACAAAGGGTGAACACTTCAGCTTTGAAAGTACATATGTGCCTTTTGAAATTAAACAAAGCCTCGAACATCTAACCATTTGCTATAAGATAAGAAATTATAAACATACCAGAAGCAAGATAGTCATTGGCACTACACTTTGATGCTCCTTGACGGCACTCGTCCTTACCTCCCTTCAAGTTTTGTGCTGAAGGAACATATGTCCCTGGTCATACAACAATACATAATGTTATGATTCCCAGGTCAGTATATATAGACTGTACTAACCAAATCTAAGTAAAAATACTGCAACCTATCAATCTTGACAGCATGAACTGAAAGAATGTAGAATAATCTCCAGGCCAAAAATCACCATTTATCCTAAGACGGTATTTCAAATCTTCAGGAAACTCCACAGAATGGTGCATGCCTTCCAATAGTATACCAGCATATATTCTCTGCATATAATGGAAAATTAATGTAAGATGCTCCAAATCTGGAATTGAAGTTGCTAAAGGATGCCCCACATTGTAGTTAAATAAGAAAAGCAAATGAAAAAACTAAATAACATAAAAATCACCTTCTACAGTTAATGCAGCAAGATCGTTACAATAAGCTAAAAACAAAACACTTATCACCCATATATTTGTAAGCTAGTCCCACAGACATTACTTGAGGATAGTCCGCTCAACTACTTTGATGATACGCATAATTACTATATTTTGAAAGGATATCTCCACGAAGTCTGTGCAAAACTTGATAGCGCAAAGTTGTGTACATACTAAGGAAAAAAATTTAAAGAGTTATTGTAAGATAAACAATGTGTGCACAAAAATGCAACAGCATGATGAGATAGATAGATGTATTTTATAACTCAAACAAGGATTGAATTACAAAGGGGGCCTCGGTTTTATAACACACAAGGTGCCTTTTCCACAAGGTAGTCGTGCCTTTTACAAAATAGGTTCATGTACAAACTTTATTCACTAGTTAGATGCTTTTTAAATTTAACTTTCACTTTATCATATTGAAGTTTACATGATATGTTGGACTTCTCCTTAAGAGAAGCTTTGTCCTCAAAGTGTTGGTAAGAATGGATGTTGTTACTTCATTTTCCCACGAAGTATCTACTTCGAGAAAGTTCTTCCATTTAATAAGGTGTTGGGTTTCTATTTATTCCCGTGGTTAAGATACTTTATGGTACTAGAATAAGCTTTCATTCTTCATCGAACATATGGAGTTGAGTTTGTACCTTGTGGAGAGAAGTCTACCGTAGAATAAACAATCTTATTTTTTAGAAGATTCGCAACAATTATATATCCAAGGTTCAATATCAACAAATTATGTCAAGTCACATGTTACTTTCTACCGCATTGTTCTAGACAATGCTTTTAAGATCCCTCCCAAATCTCAAATCATGATTGAGACATGATTATGAATGTTGTACTATCCTCTTCTCAAGACATGCAAGACATCATGAATGTGGCTCTTGTCTGGGAATTATACGGCATATGCTACTAGACTAACCTTTTTGATAATTTGATATAGACCATAATATTGAAAAGTGTAACTAGGTTCGGTCTTCATAGTGACATGTAGTTATGATTTTATGTAATGAGATGTAAAGAAGAAAAATAAATTTATTGTATTGCTTGCTTCATGGGTTTCATGAGCAAGATATTTTATTTTTGAGTCAAGACTCCCACTTAGAGTCTTTAGGAATTATTTGTCATCTAATCATAAAATGATAGAGTCATTGTCATGTAATGAAGTCAAGTTACACTTTGTAAAATGTCAAACTTGTCTATGTAAAGTATTGTCCAAGACCTTGTCACTTATCCTCTTCAAGTCGACCTACAACGATGGAAGAACATGCTAGAAGAAGTCAGCCTAACTCTTGTGATTAGGTCGGCCTAAAGGACATGAGATGAAGTGTGTATATAGCCACACTCGGCCTCACTTAAAGGCAAGCAACTCGACAAGGATTCGGTGAAGAAGTGCAAAGAAGAAGGCTACAAAGAGAAGTGCGAAGAAGAGATAAGGAGAGTTTCTTTTGGGCAAGCGAAGGAGGATTCTTCTAGGCAAGCGAAAGAGGATTCTTCTGGGTCAGTGAAGGAGAGATTCTTTTGGTTCAGCAAAGGAGAGATTCTTCTGGTTCAGCAAAGTAAGGTTTCTTCTAGGATAGAGAAGGAAGAATTCTTCTGGGGCAACGAAGAAAGGGTTCTTCTGGGATACTTGTTCCGGGTGGCCGAACTAGAGACTAGAGACCGAGATTCTCTAGGAAAAGATGAGAAGAAGCAATGTGAAGACTAGAGATCGAGATTCTCTAGGAGAAACCGCGAAGAAGTAATGTAAAGAATAGAGATCGATTTTCTCTAGAAAAAGCCAAGGAGAGCGGTTCGAAATCAAGAAGAAAGTCGAGAAACAGAAGAGGTAGAACATCAAGGTTAGTGACAAGGTTCTTGGGAGGATACTAGAGTCAAGGGTCTTTGTCATGGTCTTGGTACTCATCAATTGAAGATCTAGAAGAAGAATTTTGATCAGGTTTTCCTCTCAAGACGTGAGAGGTTTTGGCCCTAGTTGACAAGCCTACACACTGTATCACTTGCCTTTTATTGTGCATATTGGTAATTGTCTTGATGAAAAGAACACAATAATAACATAACAAAGAAAAGACTATAAGCTAAGAAGTAAAAGTATATCGCAAGCAATTATCAAGCAGAGAAATCTTTTAACTATTCATGCCCTAGATTTCTCAACATGGTATCAGAGCTTAGGTGTTGAAGTCGAGAAGGGGCATTCAAAGCAGGTAGACACACGAGAATTGAGCTTCAAAGAAGGATCAAAGCAAGTCAAAGAACACCAAGCAAGAAATCAAAATCTACCAAAACCCTAGATCGAAGAAATATACTCTAGCAAGAGTCTTGAAATTATCTTCAAGAAGGAAGCAAGAAGAAAGACCGAAACCCTAGAAGCACTTCAGAGATCATCACTCATACATCACCAAAGGAGTGGAAGCTCTTGAAATCTAAGGAAGGTTAAATCGAAAGGCAATCTTCTCTCTATTGAAGCAAGGATCTCATTTGGAAAAAGATCATCCTAAAGAAGGCAGTCTTCCTTCACCGAAGTAAGAACCTTAAAGGATCATCTGAAGCAACAAGTTCGTTGAAGATTCTATCTTCACAAGTAAGCACCTTTTTCTTATAATCTAATCTAGTAAAAATGACTTCATGTTTCAAGGAGAACCATAAGCTGGTTGGGATATCAAACTTCCTTGTATGGAAAAGCAGGATAGACATAGTCCTCAAAGTAAATGAAGTCATTGATCATTTCCATGGAAAGGTCTCCAAGCCATCCAAAGAACAAGAATTATCTGAATACATGGAAAGGAATCTCAAGGCTCAAAAGATTCTTACAGAATCTATTAAACATTTGCTCATTTCCTATGCAGCTGAGTTGGAGACATCTAAAGAAATATCTGATAAGCTGGCGGAACTTTTCTCTGAAAGCACGATAGAAAAGACCATATCACTTAGATCTTATCTATATATATCAGTGTTGCAAACATCGCAATTTTTTAACTTTGCCGATAAAATCGCCCAATTTTTATGAAGTTTTTTTTTCCGAAAAAATCGTGATTCGATAAGCAAAAATCGTGAATCTCTAGGACAGCGAGTTTTAAAAGCGATTTTATGGGTTTTATTTGTCATTTTTAGCAGACAACAGACTTGTTTGAGAGCTAAGAAGGAGAGGAAGGCGGCTACTAGGGCAGAGGAGGAGAAAACGGAAGATTTTAGCATCCCAAACAAGAGAAATTTGTGTTTGGACCAAATTTCTTCAGCAAACCGTGGTTTCCAAGTATGGGCACCAAATTTGGCCATTCTTTTTTGGTTTTTTTCTTGTTTTTGCTTGGGTTTCTATAACCCATTGATTATCAATGATTTTTTAGTGGATTTGATTGTGTTCTTTTTTTCATTTTTGTTGCATAGAGTGAAGAGGGTTCATTTAGGTCAAAAATGCAAAAACTTGATTGTTAGATTTATTAGTTTAATTTTTTTCTTGTGCTCTATTCTTTTGCATCATTTTTTTATTGGGTTTGAATGTGCATTTTTTCTAGTATTGTTGGATTGAGTTGAGGTTTTTTTTGTCAAAAATTCAATGTGTTGTGTCATGTATGTAATTATTTTTTTTTTAACTTGCAATTCTTCTTGTGCCATAGGCTCAAGTTTCAAGTTTCAACTTCAAACTTCATCTTACATTAAAACTCAAGAGTTCAACCAAGTTACAAACGTGCTAAGGAAATTGGACCCTCTGTGGGAATTTAGTGAACCTGATGTAGGGTTTGATAAATCAAACTTGTCTTGCAAGTTGTGTGAGCATCATATGACAGGAGGGGTTTATAGATTGAAGTATCACCTTGCAAAAATCCCTGGACATGAGGTAGGGCCTTGCACCAATACAAATCCAGAAATCATCCGAAGAGCCCTCAGATCATTGGAAGAATTAGAGCAAGTCAAACTGTCCAAGTCAGATCTGAGGAAGCAACTAGCAGGGAGAGTGTTAGGAGGTGAATATGAAAGTGGCACTAGTTCTACTTCAGCATCAATATCTACAACCAACCCTGTAGCTACCTCATCATATTTTGTTCCTAGAACCACGTGTTGATTTGGGGTAGCATCGGATGTGCTCTAGCCATGAAATTTGGTGGAAAGGTTGGGGCGCATGAAATCTCCAATACCCAAAAAGGGTTTGGGCAGATTCTAAACAAATTAGGAGATATTAAAATAATTAATATTTTTAATGGAGTCCCTAAGTCTAAATTTAGGGAAAATAAAATATTAATGTGTATTAATATGAATCTGTGTTAGAATGGTCCAAAAGACATGGATCAAGCCAGATCTAATCTTAGCCGTTGATTAGGGACTTAATCTAAGTCATTGATATGTCAACAAGAAAAGTATAAGAGGAGGCTTGAGCGTCACTTGAAGAATGCACCAGAGTGATCAGTCACTATATTCTCTAGAGCGGGGTTTGCTAAGAGCAATAGAATTAGTGATCGGGAGATGCAGCGGAGGGGCATTTGAGTATATAAAGACAGAAAACTAGAGATAGTGCAGGGTGACCAGCGCAGTAGCCAGGAAGAGTGACGCAGAGCCAGCCAGGGCCACGCAGAGGCAACCGGGAGTTGCGCAGAGCCTCAAAGAGGCCAACGTTGCTGACGCAGAGGGCCACAGAGCTGACCCAGAGCCTCCCAGGGCTGACGTAGACCCATCCGGGGTAATGCAGGGCCAGCGTGAGGCAGGGAGAGGCTAACACTGGGGTTTCTGGGGCAAATTTGTGCTGAGCAGCTACCAGAAGGATTATCTGGGGTTCGGCCAGGAGATTTGTCAGAAACTGAGAGGTATTATTGCCAAGGAAATTCTCTATTGGGTAGGCGAGTTTCGGCACCCAAATTGTACTCTAATATTGCTTAATAAGAAAACCCTCAGATAGTTGCACCGGTTTTCCCACGTTGGGTTTTTCAAGGGACATTGCTCCAAAAAGAATAGTGTCATATGGTGTGTTTGTTTCTGTTTCTTTTAGTTGCTGATCTGTAATATGTTGAGCATGCACTAGTGTTTATTTTCAATATTTACATTGTAAATAACTTGTTAAGGAAAATAACAAGTAGGTAGGAATAAATCAGATAAAGTGCATGGAGGGTTTCTAACTAAGTAAACTTAGAAACTTCAACACCACAGTTGGTTCAAGGAGAAAGAAGAAGCTGACAAATTGTTGGGCAAGTTTCTCCTTTGGAGTGATATTCCTTTCAGCGTTGCAAGGAATAATCCATTTTTCCAACCTGTTGTTGATGTTATTGCAATTGTTGGCCCAGGGTACAACATCCCTTCTTATGATGACTTTAAAGGCCGCATTCTTTAAGACAAAAAGGTTGACTGCACCAAAATATTGGAGGAGTTTAGGGCATCATGGGCACAAACAGAATGCACTGTGATGTCAAATGGTTGGACCGACCAAGAGGGGAGAAGCCTTATAAACTTCTTGGTTAATTGTCCCAAGGGGACAATGTTTATGAAATCTGTTGATGCATTTGCACATATCAAAGATGCAAAATTATTATGTGATTTGTTGGATGTTTTTATTTTGGAGGTGGGTGCAGAACATGTTGTCCAAGTCATAGCGGACAATGCTGCAAATTATGTTGTTGTTGGCAAGATGCTTATGGAGAGGCATCCTACTTTATTTGGACACCTTGTGCTGCACATCGTATTGATCTGATATTGGAGGACATAAGAAAATTTTCATTTGTCAAGGATATTGTTGACTCATCAAAAAGCATTACAAAATTTATATATAATCATGCATCTGTGCTTCATTTGATGAGAAAATTCACCAACAATAAGGGGTTGGTGTGCCCCACCATTACACGGTTTGCCATCAGTTTCATATCTCTTCAATCCCTCTTGAATTCTATGTGGGATGTGAAAAGAATGTTTCTTTCAGATGAGTGGCGTGCTTTGACATTTAGCCGCAAGCCAGAGGCAGAGGCCATATGCAGATTAGTTTCATACCAGGAAAACTTCTGGGCAGGAGTGCAAGAGGTGTGCAGCATTACTGAACCTTTGGTAAAGGTTCTTCGATTAGTCGATGGTGACAAGCCCGCAATGGGCTACTTGTATGAGGCCATGGACAGAGCCAAAGAATCCATTCAGGCCTACTATGATGATAAGGGAGATGAGGGGTTTCAGAAACAACTCCTCCTATGGGAAGTGATTGATGAACAATGGAAAAACATACTTCATCGTCCCATTCATGCTGCAAGTATCTACCTAAACCCCGCATTTTCTTACCCCTGTGGGTTCTTATTTGATGCTGAGCTCATGGATGGATTCTTCACCTGTGTTCAAAGGATGGTACCATATCCAGTAAAACATGCAGAAATCTCTAAAGAGACGGAGATATACAGGCTGGCAGGTGGCACATTTAGCTTTGAAATGGCTTTGGTTGATAGGAAGATTCAAATGCCAGGTATTTTTTAGTTTGTTTCAAATTTCATTGTCTCTTCAAGTTCATAACTTCATACTTTGCTTCAACTTTCAAATTTCATTTTTTTCTTATGCTTATCTTATTTGTAATTTTGTTGTAGATGCATGGTGGAGAAGCTATGGTGTCAGAGTACCCCATCTGAGAAAGCTTGCATTTCGAATCCTCAGCCAAACATGTAGCTCCTCAAGATGCGAGCGCAACTGGAGTGTATTTGAAAAAATACACAACAAGAAGTGCAACAGGTTAAAATATTCCAAATTTCTAATTAATTTTTTGAATTCATTAAATAATATTTTTTTTATAATTATTATTTCATGATCTGTGTACAAGTTGGAGTCCCAGCGACTTAATGACACGGTCTACGTCTACTACAATCTTTGATTGTGGGTGAGGCAACTTGAGAGGATACCTAATATGGAGGCCATCTCATTGGATGGGATTGACACCACTGCTACATGGAGGGTTGGGGCCGAGAGGCCTCTCATGGAGTCTGTCTATGATTGGTTAGAGCAGGAGGTAGTGTTCGGCGTAGAGGGGGCGGAGGAGGAGGAGGAGGAGGTGACACCACCTACCTATGCTACCCCTGCCACCAGTAGAGAACGTGGTCTACCTCCTGTAACTCCTAGTTCTTCAGCTTCTAGAGCACAGCAAAGTCCACTGCCAACTGCACCGACATCTACATCTAGAGGGAAAGGGAAAGCTATTGCATTTTCTCGCAAGGGGGGCAGAGGAAATTAGTAGTATTAGTTATTTCGTTCATTTCATTGTATATGACATTATGACTCATGATATGAGATACATTATTATATTTTTGTTGATATTTTGAGGCTGAGTTGGGACTCAGGAGTCAGGACTTACTATTCAGGACATGATTCACTATTATGTGTGATGTAGCACTAGAAATGATATTACACATCTTATATATTAGTTATTTTATTATATTTATGTGTCAATTTATTTATTTTATGTTGTAGATGCCTTAGATATTAAAAATTTTGAAAAAAAAAATGAATATTTTTTTTTGAATTTTTCCCGATTTTCACTGATTTTTTCCCCTCGCCGATTTAATCTTGATCACGATCTTCACAACATTGATATAAATTGAAAGTGTCAAAGGATGAAGGGATATCTTCATGTCTTTCAAAAGCATCTCAAATAAAAGGTCAATTACAGGATCTAAGAGAGATGGTATATGATAAAGAAATGATCTTCATTATTCTAAATGCATTCATTGATGAACAAGGTAACCTCATATCTACTAAGGAAGAGGAAGTTATCCCATTCATCAAATTATGGTCACTCTACAAGGCAGAAGAAGACAGATTGAAGAATGAAAGTGACAAAAGATCAGATAGAAGGGATCAATCGGTGACAAAAAGAAAAGTGAAATTTTGAAAGTTTGGTCCTCCAAAGAAAAAGAAGAACATGGCCAAGGAAAGATGCTAAGGTTGTCAAGAACTTGGGCACTATAGAAGAGATTGTCCTAAACATAATAAGGACAAGAGGGATAGGGTGGAAGCCCATATTACTGAATAAGTGAAAGAACCTGAGACAAAGAAGCTTAAGAAGGAAGAAGTAAAAGATCTCTACTATGACTAAGATGATCTTCTTCACTAGAAGGTACTTTCCACTTGTAATTTATAGATAGGAGGCAGTGTAAATAAGAGAGGATGCATCAGATTATAGCATCATGGTAGAAGCACTAGAAGTAAGAGCTCTTGACATGGGAAGCAGAAAGGCTGTCTAGAATAAATTCTAATTACAAAGAATGGGAACCCTTGGAAACCTCATTGAAACCTCAAATGATACTTATGGAAAGAAGAAGAGGTCATCATCGACTGGGATCATCATACAATAGTCAATAAGGAAACATCTGTCGAGTGAGGATATGAAAGATCCTCAAGTTTCTCTAATTGAATCCTTATCAAAGGATTCGCCGATCTAAAAAGAAAGCAAGTGTTTCATCAGGAATTCCAACTCATGGGATTCAAGGGATGATGGTATGATGACATAACAAAGAAGTGGGATAGAGCTCTTTCATTCAAATAAAGTTGCTACAGGTAGTCTAGATGCCCAAAAGGAAGTCTAGATTATTATGAAAGTCATGTCATATGGTTGCAGATAATATGTATCACTATTTCCATCTTGGGAAATATGATCAAAAGAAGAAAGGATCTCCTCCTCTGAAAGATTGCAAAAAATCATAAGTCGCACTAGATGAAATCAACATAATATGCTCTCATATGAATCATAAAGGAGCTGACTACAATTAAGGAACTCTGATTGGAAGCTCCTGAGAATGAATTGTGTGAAAAGAAAGGAAGAAATCATAAAAGATGCAACAAAGGTAGAACGCATTCAACGTCTGAGACCAAGAAAAATTGACTAGAATATCTCCCAGAAAGATATGAAGGCTCTGATAGGAGTCGAAAAAAGATGGAGACCCTTGAAAATGAATAGCTTTAAGTGATATGTCAACATGTATGCAGGATGTTGATACCTAAAGGAAGATGTCATGAAGAAAGACCATCACAAAGGTAATTTTTTAGTTAAGAAGTCATTTTTATTTTTGAACTAATATCTGGATGGGCTTATGTAGCAGTGCCAAAGGGAAGATCTATGTATGACTTCAGAAAGACCATATTGAAGGATGTAAGATCCTTCCGAAAAATATGGCATAAAGAAAGCAGCATGACATGAAGCAAAGCCAGATGGAAAATTCATGGATCACTTTCTGATGAAATGAGGACATGACTAACTTATAGATGAAGGTGATGGATGGTCTGCGCCCTATGAAGAAGTCCCCGAAAGATGAAGACTCCATGACGAAGAATAAATTCATGACATCGAAGGAAGGAGCTCTTCAAGTAGTTGGTTGTTCCATGATCTCCACATGAGGAGTTGTTGTAGGTCCCTAGTTAAGAGGGAGCCTGAAAAGAAGTTTCTTACTTGGAAGAAACTTGGAAATTCCTAAGCCAAGAGGGAGCTTAGGTACATTGCTTTTGTAGGAATGAGTACATTCCTTTATTGGAATATGTCCTCCCTATTTGAGAGTGAGAGATAGACACGTCATTATGGTCTTCACCTGAGAAGACATAATGGAGGATTGGGAAATCATTTGGCATCTGATACTCTTTGAGGATGAGATAGGGCATCCAATGGAAGAGTAGTCGTGGAGGACCGATATTCTTTGAGGGCTAGGGAGTCCAAGATAAGAATAGTCCTCATGGAACACACCCGGAGTACTAGCGTAGGGAATGTTCTGAGAGAGACAATGATGAGAGTGTGTATAAATCATTGGTCTCGCCAGTATTGAGCTCAGATCTTGTGGAAAGATGAAGTTGTTAGTCAAGGCCTTGCTATGTAACAATGCTGGTTGATATGATGCTATACAAAAGAGTTACCAATCCGAAATTCTTCTTATGAGAAATTCTTCAGATTGAGAATGTCCAGTACCATTATGAATACCTCCCTAGTTAAGAGGGGGTGTTGAAAAGTGTAACTAGGTTCGGTCTTCATAATGACATGTAATTATGATTTTATGTAAAGAAGAAAAATAAATTTATTGTCTGGCTTGCTTCATGGGTTTCATGAGCAAGATATTTTATTTTTGAGTCAAGATTCCCATTGAGAGTCTTTAGGAATTATTTGTCATTTAATCATAAAATGATAAAGTCATTGTCATGTAATGAAGTCATGTTAGACTTTGTAAAAGGTCAAACTTGTCTTTGTAAAGTATCCTCCAAGACCTTGTCACTTATCCTCTTCATGCCAGCCTACAACGACGTAAGAACATGCTAGAAGAAGTCAGCCTAACTCTTGTGATCATGTCAGTCTAAAGGACATAAGATGAAGTGTACACTGTATAGATAGTCACACTCAGCCTCACTTAAAGGCAAGCAACTCAATAAGCATTCGGTGAAGAAGTGTGAAGAAGAAGGCTACAAAGAGAAGTGTGAACAAGAGATAAGGAGAGTTTCTTCTGGGTAAGCGAAGGAGGATTCTTCTGGGTCAGCGAAGGAGAGATTCTTCTGGGTCAGCGAAGTAAGGTTTCTTCTAGGATAGCGAAGGAAGGATTCTTCTGGGGCAACAAAGAAAGGGTTCTTCTGGGATACTTGTTCTGGGTTACCAAACTAGAGACTAGAGACCAATATTCTCTAGGAAAAGTCAAGAAGCAGCAGTGTGAAGACTAGAGACAGAGATTCTCTAGGAGAAGCCGAGAAGTAGTGTAAAGAATAGAGACCGAGTTTCTCTAGAAGAAGTCAAGGAGAGCAGTTCGAGATCAAGAAGAAAGTCGAGAAAGAGAAGAGTCAGAACATCAAGGTTAGTGACAAAGTTCTTGGGAGGATACTAGAGTCAAGGATCTTTGTTATGGTCTTGGTACTCATCAATTGAAGATCTAGAAGAAAAAAAATTTGATCAGGTTTTCCTCTCAAGAGGTGAGAGGTTTTGGCCCTAGCTGACAAGCCTACATACTGTATCACTTGCCTTTTATTGTGCATAGTGGTAATTGCCTTGATGAAAAGAACACAATAATAACATAACGAAGAAAAGACTATAAGCTAAGAAGTAAAAGTATATCACAAGAAATTATCAAGCAGAGAAATCTTTTAACTATTCATGCCCTAGATTTCTCAATGCATAAATCCTTAAGGTTATCTTGTTCTATCTTGTTGTTTTTGTAAATTTTAGGCAAAATGGTATGCTCTATGCTTTAGAGCAATTTTACTTCAATTTCTTTAATAGCCCAATATCAATATTCAGCTTAGCAATCACATCAACATGATAGTAAAATGCAGATGAAACATAAATATAAACAGTAGAAGACAAGCCAAGACAAGAGGACACAAGATGTGGCACCAGCCAAGGACAAACCCCGATGTGGAGAAAACCTTGATCAAATATTCTTATAGTCTTCAATAGTTCAGCAGAGAGATAGTACAATTTACAAATCTGATATTTTGTAACAACAGTAAAAGAGCCCTAACCATAAAAGTCAACGTTGGTCAACAAGTTAGATTTGACCCTCAACAATTTGGTCAACTTCAGTCAACTTCGGCCTCCAAACAACATGATGAATCAGCCCTCAAAACAACCCAAAACAGTCCAGTGAAACCTAGTCAAATAGCCAACCCTGAGGTCAGCACTAGCTACAGTTAACACTGGCTAAAGTCAACGCTTGACCTCAATTTCTGTGCCCAGAAATGCCGCCTGCCCAAACAGAAATATCTCACCCAAAAACACAGTCAAACATGTCAACGTTGTTGGTCAACGCATGGTCAAACTGTCCAAAAAATTCGATCTCCTGAAATTTTGGCCTCGTGAAATTTCACTCTCCTAAAATTTTGGCCTCCTGAAATTTTGGACTAGTGGAAAGAGAGAGAGAGGCCCAGAAATTCTCACCCAATCAATGAGGAGAGAGAGAAAAGTGTGAAGATGAGATGATGATAAAATGACTTGAGGTCTCCTCATTTTATATGCAACATTGAGGATGAGTTGGGGGTTTGAATGCCTGTTTTGCTTGCCGGCCGACCTTGACAATTTGTCCATAATATAAATAAATTCATATATTCATTTTTACATGTCAGAATCGGATGATCTTTAGATCAATCCTACACCTCTCAGAGAGAGGAATACAAGAAAAATATCAACTGTCATAAATAAGATGACCTATGTGGAGTTTGGCCCTAGTTGCCAATTTTAACACTCCCTCTCAACTAGGGAGAAATCCATCTGCTAATCCATCTGTCAGTCGATACTATCTCTACCATCGATGCACTGCTCTGCTCTGCTAAACTATGAAGAAGAAGAAGTGATCGAGAGTGTATCATACCATTCTCTATTGACCCGACGTCAGTCTGAGATAAAACAGAGTGTCTCATACCACTCTTACTGACCCGAAGTCAGTTCCAATCAAAAGAGAGTGTCTCATACCACTCTTACTAAACCGAAGTCAGTTCCAATTGATCCTAGATCAATATCAGTCATCCTAGCATAGGGAGTACAGTAGTACATGATGCGTCCATCAGTAGTACTATGGGCCCTATCCTCATTTCCCTACTCATTGGTCAGATGAGAGGTACTTCCCATGAGTCCCAGACTGCATGGATAGGATGTCTCAGCAGGAGAATGATGAACCACTCATCCTGCCTACATGTCGCCATGGTGTATCGCAGGGGAAGGCTGGACCACTCACCCTGTACACAGCAAACCACTAGGGGAAGGTTGAACCACTCACCCTATGGTTGCTCATCACTCCAAGAAGTACCCCAAGCCCCCCGGAGCTCCCAAAGCTCAATGTCCATATCATAAGAGGGTCTCTCCACAACTCCAAGTCGTTCTCGAAAGGCCAAGAACTTGACCTTCCCCAGGGGCTTTGTCAGAATATCAACAATTTGCTCATCAGTCCTAATGTGATGGAGCCTTATTGCTCCTCATTGTACCATATCCCAGATAAAGTGGTACCTAATATCTATATGCTTGGAGTGATCATGAAACACGTGATTCTCTGATAATCAGATCCCACTCTAGTTGTCATAGAGGATCACGGTGGTATCCAGCACATGTCCAGACAACTCACTGAAGAGCTTCCTCCACCAGACAGCTTCATAGGAGGCCATACTAGCATCTATGTATTCAGCCTCAGCGGTGCTCAAGGCAACCGATTTCTCCTTCCTGCTCATCTAGGATATTGAAACAGAACCCAAAGAAAAACAACATCCAGAAGTGCTCTTGCGATCCACCACACTGCCAGCCCAATCAGCATCAAAGTAACCATGCAGCCTCACATCTCCGACAGTGTATCTCAGTCCATGAGTGATTGTGCCCCGAAGATATCTCTGAAGATTATTGGCACCAATCCAATGTATATGATGAGGCTCAACCATATATTGGCTCAATGTGTTAACTGCAAAACATATGTCCAAACGAGAGTTCACCAAGAACATCAATGCTCCTATGAGTTGATGATACTCATAAGCATTTCCCAATTTAGGTCCAGCAACACTACCACATAACTTCTTAAAGTTAAGTTCCATCAGGGTAGTCACAGGCTTGCAGTGCACCATCCCAAATCTTTCCAATATCTTCACAACATATTTTCCAGACCTCCAACCCTAGGAAGTACTGCATCGGTCCTAGGTCCTTCATCTCAAATTCAGAAGCCAACTCCCTCTTACATTTGTGAGTGAGAGGGTCTGCACCTGTCAGAAAGAGGTCGTCCACATAAAGTACCAGAATGAGAGGTTTATCATTTTCAACCGTAAAGTAAAGATTCGGATCAACTTCACTTTTAGTGAATCTCAGCTTCATCAGATAGCTATTGATCCTCTCATACCAAGCCTGGGGTGCTTGCTTCAATCTATAGAGAGCTTTCTTCAACCTGCATACATGAGATTCTCAGTCATGAACCTCAAACGCCTCAGGTTGTTCCACATAGACTTCCTCTTTGATCAAACCATGCAAGAAAGCGGTCTTGACATCCATCTGATGTAGGTTCCATCCTTGCGAGGCAGCAAGGGCTATGATTGAGCGAATGGTGGTGTATTGAGCAATAGGTGCAAATATCTCATCGTAATCTACACCTTCCTTTTGAGAGAATCCTCGAGCAACAAAGCGAGCCTTGAACTTTTCTGCAATTCCATTAGCTCCATGCTTGATTTTGTAGAGCCACTTAGAGGTGACAACCGATTTGTCTTGGGGTCTAAGGACCACATCCCAGACATCATTCTTCATAATAGACTCGTATTATTCATTCATAGCATCCTTCCAAACTCGTTGCTTCACGGCTTCTTCAAATGATGAAGGCT
>APFE031523540.1:88928-99836 GCA_000404065.3 Pinus taeda | reverse complement strand
TGGAATTCGATCATTATTGAGAATAGTGATTCTAAATATATACCACTTGGGTGGGAGTCCCCCAAGGGTAGTGATAGTAAGTTCCCTGTTAGGAATGACCTCTCCAATCGAAAGAAGATCATTCTTGATTTCAGTGATCTTTAAGAAATAGGATTGAATATCCTCATCCTTGCCCTTCTTAATATCCTTCAATTTATTTTTGAGAAATAAAATTTGATTTGCATCACTAACCTTGAACATGCGAGCCAACCTGTCGTAGATCTCCTTCGAGGAGTTCAAATCGGAGATGTAGGCTACCAGACGCTTGTCAATGGAATCTATGATAATCTTCTTTGCTTTGACTTCAGTGTTATAGTACTTGGTCTTTGTAGCAGCCGGTGCATTTCAAGGAGGCTCAGGGATTTTACCCTTCACATAATCCAACACTTCTTGTTCTTCCAAGGTCAAATCAAGATACATCTTCCATCCGTGATAGTCAGATTTTTCACAGAGCTTGTCTTCAGCAAGGAAGTGGGATGAGGAACCCATTAAGCCTTTTGTCCTTGTCCAACTATCTTTGGTGATTGCTCTTTCACTCTTGCTTGGCCTTTTTCTTCACCTTAGCTTTGATACCATGTTAATTTTTGGCAAAATAGTATGTTTTATGCTTTAGAGCAATTTTACTTCAACTTCTTTAATAGCCCAGTATCAATATTCAAATTAGCAAACATATCAACATGATAGTAAAATGCAGATGAAACATAAATATAAACAGTAAAAAACAAGCCAAGACAAGAGGACACAAGATGTGGCACCAGCCAGGTACAAACCCCAATGTGGGGAAACCCTTGATCAAATCTTCTTATAGTCTTTAATAGTTCAGCAGAGAGATAGTACAATTTACAAAACTGATATTTTGTAATAGCAGTAAAAGAGCCCTAACCAAAAACGTCAACGCTGGTCAACAGGTTAGATGTGACCCTCAACAATTTGGTCAACTTTAGTCAACTTCAGCCTCCAAACAACAAGATGAATAAACCCTCAAAACACCCCAAAACAGTGCAATCAAACCTGGTCAAACAACCAACCCTGCGGTTAGCCCTAGCTGCAGTTAATGTTGGTCAAAGCCAATGCTTGACCTTGATTTTTGTGCCCAAAAATGCGGCCTGCCCAAACAAAAATATCTCACCTGAAAAAAATAGTCAAACATGTCAACGTTATTGGTCAACGCATGGTCAAACTGTCCAAAAAATTTGGTCTCCTGAAAGTTCGGCCTTGTGAAATTTCGCTCCTGAAATTTCGGACGAGTGGAGAGAGAGAGAGAGAGAGAGAGAGAGAGAGAGACCCGCACCTAATCAATGAGAGAGAGAGAAGTGTGAAGATGAGATGATGATAAAATGACTTGAGGTCTCCTCCTTTTATATGCAATGTTGAGGATGAGTTAGGGGTTTGAATGCCTGTTTTCTTTGTTCCCTGACCTTGACAATTTGTCCATAATATAAATAAATTCATATCTTCATTTTTACATGTCGGAATCGGATAATCTTTGATCAATCCTACACCTCCCGAAGAGAGGAATCCAAGAAAAATATCACTTGTCATAAATAAGATGACCCATGTGGAGTTTGGCCCTAGTTGCCAATTTTAACAGTTTTACAGATAGATGTTTATATGATTGAAGTCTTACAAGTACCCAATCGTCGTCTTCAAACTCCCTTTCTGATCTATTCTACTATGCGTGGCATACCATTCGATTTTGTCCATTAAATAGGTTTGTCTTGTGATATTTAAAATAGACTTCTAAGTCACCCGAATGCGGGTGAATCAAATCATAGTTAATGATATTATTAATTGAAGCTGGCATATTGTCCTGTCAAATGCAGCTGAGCGCTCCTCTCCATGTTGGGGTTAGGCTCAAGCTAGCTCACACTACGCGAACTCAAGCCCGCCTGCAGGTTGAATTAATGGCTCACCTCGATAGATACAAGGCTCATGCGGTTTTAGTCATGAAGTACTCGGCCTTTCTCTCCACGATTCGCTCTCCGGCATCCTGCTTTTGCCCTTCCCTTTTGGAGTTTCTTAGCAGAAGATTTACCTTAGCATTCAGAGTCAGGCTCCTGCTGGTTCTGGCGATTGATTTCGAGTGCTATTTATCCCCTGGTTTGCCCTGTTCTGGGCTTATCGTTCGTTATTTCCCCTGCCGGTTGTGCCTCCCCGACGCTACCATCTGTTCTGCTAATATCTCCTCTTGTAGTCTAGCTATGGTCCGGCACAGAATGCAGAGCTATCATGGCAGGAGTCGTGGCTGTCGCAAGCGTTCTCAGCCCGCTCAAGCTGCTGATCAGCTAATTCCCCCCGCTTTTCAGCCTTCCTTTCAAGCTATGACGCCTCTGTCTAGCCCCTCCCGTAGACCCTTACCGTATCACGCTTTCCAGAATTTTCATTTTAAGTTCCAAAGCAGCTTAATCAGGCCTATCATCTCTGCAAATATTTCCATTATTTTCTCGGAGGAGTCTCAGCCTCTAGCTTCAGTGCGCACCGTGGCGGATTCATCTTAGGGAGGTTTCAGAATCGTGGGCAGCCATGGTATCGAGCTGCAGCGGGAAGATGATGGTCAGGCCAACAGGCAGGATGAACTGCAAGCAGCAGACAAGGCTACGGTGTCGCTTTGCCACCAAGTGGCAGCCCCCATGGGGCTTCAGCATCAGTGGCTGTTGAAGGACATTCAGGCAGCACCCTTCCGGCTTCAATTCCTCCAGGTGGTATCGGGGATGGTGATGCAGCGAAGGGCGACAACTTCTGGTATGGCAACACGTGTCCGATGGTGGAGGAGCAACTAGACCAGGACGTCATCATGTGACAACACCTGGCTCCCATGGTCAACTTCACTAGTTTCTTTTTGGCTCACTTTTTCCAGTTCTATGATTCTTTGGTTTTGTCTAGGCGGTCAGGCGGTCTATTTCTCTGGTTTTGTCTATGCTCTTGTGGTTTGGCAGTTTGAGGATCTTATGCTGATTTGCACAGATTCCCCGGCCTTCGTTGCTGGTTATGACAGCTTCATTGGGGTTGACTCTCTTTTTAGGCTTATCCTAATCTTCAAGTTCCTATTTCTGGTTTTATGTATACTGTAGTTGGTCTTCCCAATCATGGGACAGTTCTGTTAGGCTGAAAGCATGCAGCTCTTCTCTTTCGAGGCTTCGTCCTCCTTGTAATTTTATTGTTACTTTCCTTTAATAGATTTAGTCTTTACTGAGAAAAAAAAAAAAATAGACTTCTAAGTTTCTTCAAGGTAGTTCCTGAGTGTTGGAACTTTTACATCCATTAACATGAAATCCTTCCATCTTAGTGGTTCATAACCAACATAGATCCATCTTAGCTCCATATCTACCATGCGCTAAGAGGAATCAAATCTCTCAAGATGCAAACTTCTTTTTGAGTGCAAAACTTGAGGAAAGGTTTGCACCTTGAGAGATTTGATTCCACTCATCGCTTGGTAGATCCTTAGTTAAGATGGATCTATGTTGGTTATTAATAATATTATTTACATTATATAAATTTCACATCTCTATATACAAAAGTATTATCATTTTTTATTTTATTAAAACCTTGATTTAATCTCTATGGAATATGTCAATGGGGGTTATCTCAAGTGGTTGGGTAGAATGGTTGTTATCTCTCCCACCCAGGTTCAATTCCCTGCAAGTGACCTGATGATGAGAAATATTGACATAATGGATACGTGCCTATCAATATTGTTGTATTGACCCCCACTCTGGCCCTCGGGCTAAGAGAGAGGATGATTTCCCTTGAAAAGAAAAAATCTCTATGGAATATCCACGAAATATTTTTAGTAGTGAGGGTAGAAAGTTTAGATATATCTCAAAAAGTAATTATAACATTTTTTCTTTTGGATTTAATTAAAAAAAGGTTATAAAATTAAATTAAAATAAAATATTTATAAAAGATTATGATTGTGAAATGAGTTATGGTTTTCGGGCATGTGGTATTCATAAGCATGGTATTGGCCCATGGTATTATAACAAAGCCTATTTACAAGTTAATAATATCCATGGTAAAGTGGGGGTGAATATCCATGGTTATGAAACTCGTTAAATTGTAAGTATATTGCAAGTTTTAAGTTTTTATGTGTTTATTAATTAAATTTAAATATCGTTACAAAATCATCACTCCCATACTGGACTGTAGAGTGCCTCGTCGCAATCACATAGGAATTTGAAAGGTTGTCATATTAGAAGATGTATGATAAGTGGCATGATTCCACCATTCATCAAAATGCAACCAATGGATGTCAACACCAAGGGGATACACAAGGCAAATCCTTGGATATGGCGCAAAATAGAGAGATTGTTGAACATAATGTTATCATTGATGTCCATACAACGGGACCACAGTTGGACACACAAGGAAAAGCTTTGATCAAGGTGCGAAATCAAGAAATTGATGAAAAGCAAGCAACTTGGACCAGTGCATCACAAGCCATGAGAGATCGGTGTCTCATTCATTTCGAGGGTCCCAACATGCTCAAAGTTTAACAAAAGGGGGGATCCAAAATGACATTAGGGTAGTAAAAAGTTGAAGGCATGTGGTGCACGATGAAAGGATTCCCTCCCTCCCCCCCGAAACTACTTGAGGCAATACGGAACTTGAGAAAGGTGATGTGGCATTGGTGGGGCCAAGTGCGACAAGTCCACTGTAATTTACCGAATAGAATTTTTATGCAACAATTGATAGCACAACAATCAAAGTTCCAGACAAGGATATGCCATTGGGCCCCCAAAACATTGGGTGTGCAAAAGTCACAAAGATTTCCCAATCACCTGATATGGTTGGCCCCTAGTCAAGCCCCAGTTCACAGAGCACTAAGATACACCGCCTAAGGGTTAAAAGCCCCATCGGGCCCCCGAACCATCAAGCATATAGGTAAGTTCTTTAATACAAAAAAACTATGATTTCTTCTATATCCGATATAGGAGTCTTTGGTCATGCTCTTGGACATGGAGGAGCTAAGGTATGTTAAATCTCCTAATACCAGCCCAGATTTATTTTCTCACAGCAATTATTTATTCCCAACAATTAATTTAATTAACAAAATTAATCCTAAATTACCAAATAATCGAATCATTGGTATTTTAACATCTAGAAATGTTGAGAAATGTAACTAGTATCGGTCCTCATAATTGTATTTGAATTTGTCAAAAAGAAAGAAAGGAAAATTTTATTGAAAAAGAAAAATTATTTTTAGCATGGTTAAAGCCTCCAATTGAGGCTTATAGGGTTGAGTCATGAGTATATGTCCTTAGCATTATGGTCTAGATCCATAATAGGCATTTTGTATCAAAGAAATGAAATTATTTTTATGTATTTGGGTCATTTTCTCCTCCTCCATCAAGTCAGCCTGCCCACTTTTCATGTCAACCTCAAAGAAAAGCTCAAACCACTATATATACCCAAGCATTCGACCTAGTTTGGAGAGAAGAAGAGTATAATTCATTCTACAGCTAGAAAGTCAAGAAAAGAGGTGTGAAATCTAGAAGAGAACAGGGAAAATACAAGTGATGAAGAGGAGAATCTTTGTCAAGCCAAATAGATCAAAATTTATGTGTTTCTACTCACACGTGCAAGTAAGACTGGTGTACTGTAGGACCAAAGAAGTTGCAGAGATAAGAGAAGAAGGTTGAGACTCTATTTTGAGAAGATTTACTTTGTTTGAGTTGATTTTTGGAGGGTCAAAGCTTGTTGAAAGAAGATTGCTTGGGAAGGCTAACTTGATGGATGGAGGGAGTCTATGTTTTTGGTCAAAAGGTCAAGGTTGTCTCATTTGATTTGATTCTAAAGAAGAGAAGAAGAATTTATGGGTTGTCCCCTTGAAGAGGGGTTTTGCCCTGGCTGAGTGCCTACATCTTGTGTTCATCTTGTATGGTTGTGATCTTCATGTTTTTTACATTTTTTTAATGATAAGAACACTAATATAATCAATAGAAGAATAATATAATATCACAGGTAAATATCAAGTAAGAGAAATCAAGAATAAGTTTCCCTAATGCTACCCTAATGGATTTCTCAAAAAGAAATATATGCAGCAGAAATAAATCAGACAGATCAATCACACATTGCAATAAAAATAATTCACCCAAAACAATTCTCCATCATTTACTAATCTGGAAAATCAAGGTTTCAACCTGTTAACCACTTCGTGTCAACTACCCTATAGCAGTACATATTTTGCAAAGGAATTTCATCGTGTTCAAGCAGTCAGATATCCAGGATTCATCATCACCAGTGATCAGTCTATCAGAGTTGTAAACCTGTTCTGCAAAATTTGTAATGTAAAAGATGCTAGTAAGACCATATATGTATGTAACAACCTAGGTAAGCCTATTATTTTGACAATGAATTTCATCCTAGGAGGTTTTTCGTCTCACTAATTCATCTACATTTCTAAACACGGATGGTCAACAAAGTTTTTCCCTCCAGCCTCACCCCAAAGGTAGGGTCGAATTTATCGGCAAAGTCTTAAGGTGAGTCTTAGTGTTTTAGTCGAGTCTTATGTAAAAGTGATTTGGAAACAATTTAAGCTAATTGGCTAAATTCTTTTATTACAAATCACTTGGTCTACCAGATCATATTGAGTCGCAGAATTGGGTAATAAATTGAGCGTCTATAATGAATAAGTGTTCCCCCTTTGAGGGTTGAAATGTAATTATCTTATGTAAAAAATATTTTAATGCATGGTCCCTCATACTTAGACACCATGGCTAAAATATTAGAGAGCGGAAAATTATTTAATCCACTCAAATGTCAATTAATTAAATTTTCTGGCAAAAATAAATTAAAATCCTAAGCCAGAAATTTAATTTATTTGAGGAAAAATTAAAATCCCAAAGAAAATAAATTCTCCAAGTGGAAACTTTAGTGGGTATCAAAGAAATCAAATTTTGGAGGTTCCCCACCAAGGGAATATTGGAAATTTCAAAAAAAATTGGACCCCTGGGCCTTGGTGGTTAGGTCAAAGTCAATTTTTTTATGAAATTAGCTCAAAATTAATAAAAAATGGATTAAATGAGAAATTCAAAAATTCCTCAATAATAAAGATTTTCGATGATGAAGATTAAAAGATGATTAAATCAACCTTCTAGTTTTTAGATAAATCAACCGTCGAGATTATTTTGATAGGAATCAAGCCAACTAGCCGTTATTTTCCACTTGGAGGATTTATCTATAAACTAGAAGTCATTTGCTTCTCAAGATACCGAAAATTTTGAAAACAATCTCTGAGTCAAGCTCTGTTGTTGTAATATTTAACTAGAAATAATAAAGAAGACTTTGGGGTTTATTCATGGTGGTGTTCATCTTTTGCTTCTTGTGGTAAATTATTTTGGAACATGTTCTTAATGCCCTATTGAATAATGTTTTATAAGTTATTTTTTCTTTAGCCATTGATTGGATTAGCTATTTGCACAGGTATCTTGCATTAGCTATTGGATTTAGAGAAAGCATTATAACTTGATTGATCTAGCAGGTATCTCTAGATCTTGAGCATTATGGTGTCAATCTAACCGCTATCAATCTAATAACTTGATCTTGTGTGTGTAGAGATTTCAGGGATTCAGATCTTGAGCGTGGGGGGGAGTCTTCAATTGGACCAACCAACTCCCAAGACAATAAATCTTAAGAGCCCACTTTGTTAAATTTCAAGGCTTATTTAACAACTAATTTTTTGCAAAGATCTTGGCCATTGGTCACCCATTTAAATTATTTCACTCATCTATTTCTATCTATTGTGCATTTAAAGAATAGGTATGCTTATAAGAGCCATAAATCATTGTGTATATTGTAAAATAAATTTTTGTAAATAATTTTATCTTCTAACCCTTGTTTGCAGCTGGAGTTTTGGGTTTTGTGATTTATTTTGATTTTTTTGTATATATTGGGGTTGTGGGATTTTGTAATTTTATTTGTGCAGGTGAACTTCAATCTAGATTTGAAGAACTATTGAGGGTTTCAAGGGTTTCAGGCCTTGGAAAAAAAAGTTAGAGGGTTTCTAGAGGTGGATCTAGGACTAGGAAGGTAAGATCCACCATCTATTCTTCCCTTCAAGCTCAATGCACAAACCCAAGGAGAAAACGTCAAACTTCAAAAGGGTTTTTGTGATCATTTGCAAGAAATTTCAAGATCTGAAGCATTTTTTTACTTCTGTAGGGGTTTCAAGAAGTTCCAAAGCCTATGGGCCCAGTGTGGCCCCTTTCTTCCCTGCGGCAGCCCATCAGCCCATTTCTTCTCCTCAAGCCCTAGCTGCAGGCTATACTGGACCTTTTCCTCTGCCATCATCCCTCTCCAAGATTAACCACAGCACCTCTTGGCTCCATCCCTGCCTGCCGTCGCCTCTAAGGCCCCCATTCCCTCAGCATTGTCTCTATTCCTCCCTGCGGCATCCTTTTTCCTCCATCTCCTAGCCCTTTTCTCACTGTTGTAGCCTCCGCTGCCTCTTATCCCTTGACTACAGCCCCTATTCTGCCCTATGC
Source organism: Pinus taeda (assembly GCA_000404065.3). NCBI lineage: Eukaryota > Viridiplantae > Streptophyta > Pinopsida > Pinales > Pinaceae > Pinus > Pinus taeda. The sequence goes on along the minus strand of APFE031523540.1, from coordinate 91,314 downwards.
TTCCCTAATTACCCCTGTCACAAGCCTATTTCTCCCTTGGCAGCTTCCCATTGCCTTAACGCTAACCCTTGTGCGGTGAGCATTGCTCCACTTTGGCTTCCAAGTGCCTCTCCTAGGTCACTGTGGCATAATTAACAATTTCCTGAGCTAAATCGTCATTGTATGCAGGTAATTTGGGAAATGATTGGTGTTGCAGGTGGCCCATCTTTGGAAGAAATTTGTTGACAAGTTTGGCAAGTGTTTCCAAGCCCAATGGGCTCTCTGGTTTGCCTCTCAAAAACCTCACTGATTCATGTTTGCAGTATATAAACATTAGATAACAGTGGAAAAACAATCATAAGGGTAATGTAAAAATTAACAATCCATTACATTGGTTGGTTTGTTTTCTTTGGCTCATTTCATGTCTTGTTGATAACTGTCATAAGCATTACAGAGATCTCAAATATACCAGTGGTACAAGTACATCTTTCTCTGTTTTCTCTCTGAGCTAAGCAAAGAAAAAGAAATAACCAATCTGGAAAATTTTGACACTTGGCATAAGTAGCTTATCACTGTCCTATTGCTCACTGTTATTTCACTTGCTGCCGTCATAAGCTTACTCGGCAATCACTGAATATCATTTTATGTTCATGCTCTAATAAGCATGGTTGCTTAAGGAATAAATATAAATTGCTCACTGTTGTCATAAACACATTTGCTGCTCCTTTATCATTGGAACATAAGTAGCTTATTGGTGTCCTAAGTTGCTCATTTATTTCATTTGAAATCTGAATATCATAGGTGGCTCTAAATGCTTTAATTGATTCATAAGATTGTTTACATTGGATAAGGAATATCTTGTTGGGCATTTTGTTTACATCATTTGTCTTTTGAGATTCTAATTGGTTTAAGAGCCCTGGTATAACTCTCATTCTTGTTTCATTGCTAATATATCTTATTGAAAGATAGCCTTACATTAGTGCCTTAAGAACTAGAGATTTGTAAGTCTTCTTATTTTAATTAAGCATCTCATAACTTGAATGGTGATTGGCATTTCCTAATTTGATTAAGGAACATTGGCTTATATTGTCGCTATCTTGAGCATCTTGGTCAAACATTTACCTTATTGGGCGCATCTTGTTAACTTGCCACATTCTCCTATGGTTAAGATTGTCTTGTGAATATCATTATCAAGTACTTGTTTCCTTAACTCAAGATTTAATTATAGCTTAACTACTTAATCATTGAGCAAATTTCAACCTAAGATTCACTCAACATCCATGCATTGCATCCTAAGTTTAGTTGCATTAAAAACTTACCTCCAAGCATAAGCTTGGTTGATAGACTTCTAGGGCCACCCTTCTCATCTAGCTTGAGGGGCTTAGCAACTCTTCGGTGGTTAACACGGTGATCTTGCAGTCGTTAGAGCCACAGTCTCTACAATGACAAAGGCATCGGGTGATAGGAACCTAACAGAAGGTATCGTTAATCAAGCCCTTGCTTGCTTCCTGTTGGCCTCCTTCCCACAACCTACCTTGGTTCCTAGCTTCAAAACAATTAAGGGAAGGTCATACTTAGGTTAGGCATTTAATTAAAAATAACCAAGATCTTTGCATCTCACCTAGGTCTTAGGATCTGCATTTCATCTAAGTTAGTGAAGCATACAAGCAACAGTTGTCCATCTGGTTACTTGGTCTTAATTCAATAAGCAAGAGTGTTGACTCCATAAGGCACTGGTCTCAAATATAAATTTAACCTAATCCTTAAAATCTTGCTAAATTTAACCAGGTAGTCAGGCCACTCAACTGTGTCACCCGGACTTGTTGGTTCTCAACTTGTCTTTCATCATCTCATTTCCATAAGGTCTACCCCCCATAGCCTGTTGTTGGGAGACAACTAGAACAGAGATGTTGGTGATCAGGGTGACAGCCCCCGACTTGAGTCGTTGTCTCAGTGCTTGTACAATCTAAGCGACAACACAACCCATAGAGAATTTACAAAGAAAAAAACAGTAACTAGAACCTGTAACTCGGCCCCACTGGAATAATTCGGCCCAAGGAAAATATGCCAATTGGAAATCAACCTTGAAGGACTTCAACCTGAAGAAAAATATCCTACCTATCACTATACAATTAGCCTCTGCGTCTAGCTCTAACTCGGCCTCTACACACTCACAACTCAAGCCTAGCAGATCGGCCTCTCTAGCAATAGCGCTTCCTTCTCACTTTAGTAATTCGGCCTTTCCAATTCCCAGCAAATTGGCCTCGTGGAAGCATCCCGAAATTATCAATGTTGACACCTAATCCGAAACGGATGGGTGAACTGGACAGTCATCCAGAAGATGAACTGATCCGCCATATTTATGTATATAAATGTATGTTAGCTAATGAATAATATCAATCAGTTT
>APFE031523540.1:24425-79652 GCA_000404065.3 Pinus taeda | reverse complement strand
GGTGAACTGGACAGTCATCCAGAAGATGAACTGATCCGCCATATTTATGTATATAAATGTATGTTAGCTAATGAATAATATCAATCAGTTTTCTCTCGCTCATTCATTCTGGAGTTACCCTGGCCTGACAGTATTCTTCTTCTTTCACCTCAATAAAACTGAGCCTCACACTCCAGAGAATTCGCTCTTTCCTTCTTACGAAAATCGCTTTCCCAAAAATGTTATAGTTGCCTCTCTCTCCATTGTGTTCTTGTGCCTTCACCCCTTCGCTAGGCTTCTTTTATAATCTTCATTAATCCCTAACCCTAATATCCCTTCTAGAAGATCTTAGAGATCAATGGTTGAGATTATTTCTAAGTCACTTAAATAATTAAATTAGTTATCTTTAGAGAATGACTTAATAGCCCATAATAATTAATTGACTTTAATCATTGTATTTTCCTAAGTTACAATTAGGACATAAAACATAAATCACTTACTCCACCAAGCAAGCACATAAAGAGGCAATAAATCATTTTCCACATGCTAAGACACCAAGCCTATGCAAAAGACCTTTCGAAGCTACCACAAGCTTCAACACTCACTCTTACCAAGGAAGGAATTATCCATCACCCCCAACTTATCTCGGTAGTTCACAAACTTCCCTTTCACTAGAGGCTTAGTGAAAATATATGCTACCTGCTCCTCTATAGAAATGTAATTTAATCTCACTACACCTCTCTAGACCATGTCTCTGATGAAGTGATATTTGATCTTGATGTGCTTGGACCAATCATGAAACACAGGATTCCCAAACTTAATGCAACTCTAATTATCACAGTGAATCAATGTTGGACCCATCTCCAAATCAATTAGTATTGCAAGCATCTTGCAAAGCCACATTGCCTCACAACTCGCTATACTCGCTACCATGTACTCTACCTCTACTGAACTAAATGCCACTGATTGTTGTTTCCTGTTGTACCACGAGATCATGGTTGATCCCAAGCTGAAGAAACATCCAGACGTGGATTTTCTATCCACAACACTCCCTGCCCAATCAGACTATGTGTACCTCTACAACTCCACTCCTCAAACTCTGACATATCACAAATCAAAGTCTACCATACTTCCCAGGTGCCTCAGCAAATGCTTTGTTGGCACCCAATGAACCATCTCGGCTCCACCATGAACTGGTTGAGTGTGTTCATAGCAAAATATACATTCCTCCTAGTGTTGACCAGATACATCAAGGAACCTATCAGTTGCCTATACAGTGTGGGATCCACCAACTCACCTTCAGAAGCACTTAGCTTCTTCAAGTTAGTGATGATCGGTGTAGACATAGGCCTGCAATCCTCCATCCTGAACCTCCTCAAGATCTCAACTGCATGTTGATTTTCTTAGTGCAATTGGGGTTAGCACAATATTTCTGAAATTCTAATAATTACTTTTGATGTAGATCTTCTTTTAACTTATTCCAATATATCATTCAGCGATTATACTTCAAAAGTTCAACCATAAAGAACAGCGAAACAATAGACAGATCACACCACAAAAAAGAAGACAAGATTTACCTTAGGAAAACCCAACAACCTTTTTCCATAGAGAAATTCTTCTTGTTTAGTGAGAAACACACCTAGACCTATGGTCAAGCCTAGTCTTCTCATCCAAGCCAAGTCATTCAATTTGATCCTCCAATTCATTTTCCCGGTCTGGCCCAGAATTTCGGCCCTCCTATAATAGCCAATTGCCCCAGAAATTTCGTCCCTACAACAATTGCCCCAGTAACCCATAAATTTTAACCCCTTCAATAGTTGCCCCTAATAAACGTGAACCACAAAGTGAGAGACTTATCCACACATGTGAGTTGAAAGGGAGAGAGAAAAGAGATATTTCGACCTTCTTTTTCATCCTTCTTGTCCTTCGCTTGCTTGCCCAGAAACTGACGTGTGTATGAGAGTGTGAATGCCCAAATGGAGGAAGTTCAGCTAGTTTTATATAGTAGTTTGTCTCGAATGAATGGGCGTGTCTCTTGGCCAAGGCTGACTTGACTGGCAGGGAAGCCCACTTGTCACTTTTGAAGCCAAAATTTACATTTCAAAAATTCAAAAATTTCATCTTTAAAAAGTAGCAATGGGACTTTGACTCAATAAATTTTCCTTTAACTCAAGCATTTATAAATATGCTTTTACAATGATAAATAAAATTACATCAAGTGACCAAATGTACATTATGAAGATTGACCAAAGTTACAAATTCAACAATGCATACTTGCCCTGTCCAAGGAAAATCTCTGCTAGTTGTTGCCACACCTTAATCCAAAAAAGTAGTGCATCAAGCCAATGTCCTTCTCCTAATTAAGATCCTCCTTGCACATCCCTATGAGCCTCTCTAATCCTTTCAAGAAGAGATTATCCACATAAATTACCAAGATGAGTGGCTCACCCTCAACAAGTACATAGTACAAGTTGGAGTTTGCCTCACTCTTAGGGAAGCCCAAACCAAGAAGATATCCATCAATCATGGCATACTATGCACGTGGAGCCTGCTTCAACGCATAAAGAGCTTTCCTCAACCTACATACATGAGACTATCTCCCATGCACCTCATAGCCTCAAGGTTGCCCAATATACACCTCCTCCTCAATCACCCCATTGAAGAAAGCAATCTTCACATCCATCTAATGTATTCTCCACCCAATCTCTAAAGCAATGGACATAACTGCTCTATTGAATGCATATATGGCAACAAGTGCAAATATCTCCTCAAAATCCACTCCATCCTACTAGGAGAACCCTCTCACCATAAACCTCACTTTGTACTTCTCGACACTGCCATTAGGTGAATGTTTGATCCTACAGAACCATCGAGAAGTGACCACAGACTTTCCCTCTGGTCTCAACACTATGTCCCATACATCATTCCTCATGATGGAGCTATACTCCTCCACCATGGCATCCCTCCAGACCTACTCGTCTACAACCTCCTCAAAAGTGGAAGGCTTGGACTTGCTAACACTACTCAACAATGCCAAATAACTAGAAAATCTTGTCAGAGGTCAACTTTTCCCAAGGGTGCTGCTTGGCGCCTCCACGTGCTCCTCGACATCCCTAAAGGTTTGTTCCGACCATCTCGACCTCCTACTGGTAGAGGTCAAAGGAATATCTAGCTCATCCTCCAGATCTATGGACTATGTTCCTGTTGTTGGTGCTATTGGTCCCTGTTTAGCATTGGAGCTTCTTGCTATCAATCCTTTACCCTTGCTTTCTCTTTCTCATGAGACCTCCTAAGAGTCATGCCCACATACAATCTGACATCTTGACTTAAAATAACTTTCCTTTGTCCTGGAATGTAGACTCAATAAGCATTTCAAACCTCATTATAGACCACGAATATGCCCCTTTCTGATAAGGGCTCCAATTTAGTCCCCTTCACCATTGGAACATGAAAATAGACTGGACAACAGAAGATGCGCAAATGGCTCACATCTGGTTTCACTCATGTAAACATATTCTCAGGAGTCATCCTCCAATATCTTGAGGACTCCTGTTTTGCACATATACAACTGTATTACAGGCCTTTTCCCACAAAAACATAGGCAATCCCTAATCACAGATCATTTCCCTTGCTTCCTCCATCTGGTCCTATTCTTTCTCTCAGCAACCCCATTTTGTTGAGGGTTATAAGGTACCATCAACTCCTTCATCCTTATTGCCCTACAAAAACCCCGAAACTTGTTTGAGGTATACTCACCCCCATTTTATGATCTCAACATCTTTAATCTTCTTCCCGGTTTGATTCTGCACAAGAGCTTTGAACTCCTAAAACCAATCGAAGACCTCATCCATGCTCTTCAAGAAGTAGATCCAAGTTTTTTTCTGGAAGAGTCATCTATGAATGTCGCCAAGTACAAAGACCATGTGATCAATGTCATGGACATAGGACCACAAATGTCTAAGCGCACCAAGTCTAGCACTCTCTTAGACCTGGTCCCATTGTGAGGATACACAACCTTGGCCTGCTTGCCAAGTGCACACCCTTTACACGCTCTATCCTGCTCCACCCTCATCTCTGGAAAACTTGTAACCATTCTTGCAACATAAAGAGAGCTCTATAGTGTAGGTGTCCCATCCTCCTATGCCATATCTCACTCTAGTTGTGACTCTCATATATGAGAGACTTCACCAACTATCCTCTCAACAGATAGAGATCCTTCTCCCTTCTCCCAATTACTCGCTTTTTACTGGGATCAATTCCTTTCAACCCAACAACCACTTCAACTCAAGTAAAGCTAGCTTCCAGTCCTCTATCTTCTATGGCTGGAGCTAAAAGGAGATTCTTCTCCAAACCCTCTACATACAATACTTTGTTCTCCTCCATGATACCAGATGAGTATATCTGAAACTCAATGTTATAGGAGACATCTACTACATACTTGGCCTTATCACCAAGACCTAGGCTCCCTAGTCATGTTGGTGAAGACGTCTTGAGATCTCGTCATGTGATGAGATGCTCCACTGTCCACAAACAAGACACCTCTCGTAACAATTCCAGAAAGGCATTAAACAATGCAAAGTTTTTTCTCGAACTTTTCAGTCATCGCATCCATTTGTGCACTGGTTTTCATAGTTGTCTTTTCCTTTCCCTTCTTGTTTGGACACTGATTGGTAAGATGCCCGAACTTGTGACATGCAGAGCACTTGACTTTGCTCATGTCTTTCTCCTTTTTATTCTGTGAAGGTCCTCCTCCACTCCGGTTATGTTTGACCTTCCCTTTGCCCTTCTTCGCTCGTGTAGCAAGAGCAAGCTCATCTTTCTCCCTAGTACCCTTTTGCTATCCTTCGGTCAGTGAGTTCTCCTAGATCTCCTTCTCGATGAAGTCATCCCACAACCGACTACAATCAGGAAGCTATCGCCTAGTAAGGATCCCATCCACAAAGGTGGTCCAATGCTTGATGCAACCCTTCAGAGCAACTTTCACCAGCTCTGGATAAACCACAATTTCCCCAATAGTTGCAAGCTCATCATGAACCTATTAGTCCTCGTGAGGTAAGAAGTTACGGTCTCAGATCTATTCATCCTGATGCTATTTAATTTCTCCCACAACACCATTTTCCCTGTTTTCATTTGTGCTCTGATAAAGACCAACCAGAGCTACCCACAGTTGACGTCTGATCTCCTTTCCTAATATGTGAGGAATTATGTAATCCCTCAGACAATCCAAAATTATACACCTTGCTTTCATATATTTGACATTATGCTCCACTACAAGGTTTGGATCTGAAGGAACCTGAATTCCTGTGTTCACAAGATCCCACAAACCATTCATTTTCCGAATCATGGTAATTTGCTCCTTCCAAGGACTGAAATTAACAGCCCCATCCAATCTGTCTTCACATCGAAAGCTACTCAATGATGCCATCTTCACAAATTGACCACGACCACAAAACCCAAATACAAAATTTAAAAATAATTTTGTTGTCGTAAAAAAGGGAAACTCGTTGTTGCAAGCCCTAATGATTTCAAATCTCTCTCTCTTTGTAATATAGAAAGCTCTAATACCATGTTAAATCTCCTAATACCAGCCTAGATTTATTTTCTCACTAAATTATTTATTCCCAACAATTCATTTAATTAACAAAATAAATCTTGAATTACCAAAAAATAAAATCATTGATATTTTAATATCTAGAAATATATGCAGTGGAAATAAATCGGAGATATCAATCACACATTACAAAAGAAATAATTCACCCACAACATTTTGCCATCATTTATTGATTTGGAAAATCAAGTTTTCAACCCAAGGAGAATTTACAAAGAAAAACACAGTGACTAGAAGTTGGAACCTGCAACCCGAACACACTGGAATAATTCGGTTCAAGAAAAATCAATCAACTGGAAATTGACCTCTGAAAGAATTCGACCTGAAGAAAATCGACCTCTACACACACTCACAACTCGGCCCTAGCAAATCTGTTTCCCAACAACCGCGCTTATCATTTCAGCAATTCGACCTCTCCAATTCCCAGCAAATCGGTCTCCTGGAAACACCCCGAAATTCTCCCTATATTCTTCTTCCTTCTCCTCAATCGAACTGAGCCTCACGCTCCAAAGAATTCGCTCTCTCCTCCTTGAGAAAATCGCTTTCCCAAAAATGTTGTAGCTGCCTCTCTCGCTTGTGTTCTTTTGTCTTCACCTCTTCGCTAGGCTTCTTTCATAATCGTCATTAAGCCCATATCCCTAACCCTAACCTCCCTTCTAGAAGATCTTAGAGATCAATGGTTGAGATTATTCTTGTATCTTCACCTCTTCGCTAGGCTTCTTTCATAATCTTCATTAAGCGCAAATCCCTAACCCTAAGCTCCCTTCTAGAAGATTTTGGAGATCAATGGTTGAGATTATTTCTAAGTCACTTAAATAATTAAATTATTTATCCTTGGAAAATGACTTAATAGTCCACAATAGGAGAGATAGATCTAAAGGACCATGGTCTAGTCTCTGCTCTTTTTTGTGGTTGCCTGCACTCAAAGTCAAAGGTTTCCATGTTTTAGTATTTAGACATTAGGTTCTACTTTATTTTTTTATCTTTATATAGGAGACCCTTTGGTACTCCTTGTATCGACAGCAATGTACTCAGCGAAACCCATTGACCTACTTTTGTGGTCATTTGTTGAACATAATATAGTTACCTTGTCTTATCTTATCTACACTTTGACAAAGATCCCCTTTCCCAAAAGTACACTTCGAAGTTTTATTATAAATTTGGTTTTCTTCTAGGATGATCGAAATGCCTATTCATGTGTTTGCAGTGTTCCTTTGACATATCGTTGTAGATGAGGATATTGTCCAAAAATACCAGTGTTACAGGAGTCTCCGATCACTCGCGAGTACTCACGATTCCGACTCTGATCTTCAACCAAACGAGCCGATTTGAATCCCGGCGAGTCAAACTCTTGTTGACCAAGTTTGACTCATGGTTAACGTGAGTTTGACTTGCGATTTGGGCGATTTGTAGAGGACTCAACGAGCCACTCAGATTCATAGGTTAAAAGTCTGTAGGGTTTTATTTTGTGGTTTCAGTTTCACTTCTTGCCACCTGCCGTGCTTGGAGGTCGCTTTCATTTATTCTTGTCGCCTACCTATCCAAAGACGTCGTGGATCAAACGACGCCCGTCACGTTCTTTCTTCACTACGTGCAATTCGGCTTCAATAAACATGAACTCTTTCTCTAATTCATCAAGATTGCAATGGGTTTTGCTAGTCGACTTCATGTATACAATATTAGGTAGACGACTTCATGTATTAGGTAAAAAGTAAAAACTTTAGCATTGGTTGGATCACTTGTCTTACTAGACTACGCTGCTTTCCGGGTTTTCTATGCCTTAGGTCCAACCACGCCGCCTTCACCATGCCCAAAGAGTCACCTAAGTGAATTATGGGTCTACTTATCAAACACGACTTACTTGCCTCGATGCTCATGCAAGAAACTATTGACTTGGTTCAATGGTTGGTATACGTACATATTTGTGGCTACTCCGCAATGTTCGAGCAACGTTCTTTCCTTTAAAAATGTCATTTTGAATAAAAGAAACTAGTTGCAGTGTGTTAAAGCTCTATATTGTTTTGAATAAAAGCAAATCGTTGCAAAATGTTGGAACTTTACAAGGACTTATCATAATGAAACAATTACTTAAATTCATTTGTTGTCGTTGAGTGTATAAGTGATCTACCAATGGATATAATGCACTACCAATGCAAACTTAACCCAATTTAGAAGTCATGCTACTGTAACCCCAAGTAAGATTTTAGTAAGTCCGTGGTGTTGGTTGACAAAAACTTGGAAGTTGCTCGTATCGTTTGAATCTTTGTACCTGTTTTTAAATGTTTTCCAATAATAAATATATTTTATACTTGAGAAGTATACACTTTGCCTTCATGATTTTTTGGACATCTGTTGATATCATGCATTGTTTGGACATGGCTTTATTGAATATCAATGAATTGTTTTTTTGTTTAAATTCAATATATGTGTATATATTTATTCATTGTATCCACTGATTTTTTCCCGATTCTTTCCCAATCCGATTAAAACTCTTCGCTCTTTTGCCTCGCCGATTTATTGCCGATTCCGAGTCTGGTAACATTGAAAAATACCAATATAAACTTGCTCAAATAGGGTTGAAAAGGTTCATTAGTTGTTTCATGAAACACTGTAAGGTTGTTCATTAAACCAATTGGCATTACTTTAAACTCATAATATCCTTCGTGATTGCTAAAAGTTGTCTTTGCAGTATCGTCCAATCATACCTTAATCTGAAAATAACTTGATCTTACATCCAATTTTGTAAGTGTTTTGCTCCATGTAGTTAGTCAAGCATGGAATGGGGAATTTATTCTTTATTATGATTTTGTTCAATCCTTGATTGCTGATGCATAATCTGAAGCCTGTCTTTTTTCAAACTACTGTCACTAGAGCAACATAAGGATTTATGCTCTTTGTGATGATTCCACAGCTCGGAAGATCTTGAATCATCCTTTCAATTTATGTTTTATGATGATGTGGATATCTATAGTTTAACATTAGCTAGAGATGAACTGGGTTTAGTATTACCTCAATCACAAGTTCAATACCTCTTTATGGTGCTAACTCCATGGATACATCCTTAAATACTTCTTTGTGCTTCTCAATAATTTCTTGTATTTCTAGAATGTCTGAACCTCTTAATTGAGCAAGTAGGATTTCTATTCAATAACAGTGTTATATTTGAATGAAAAAACTATTGAAATTTTTTTCAATTTGGTGGGATGAAATTATTTTGGTGAGAGGTAGTTGCAATTTGTACTACAATTCACTTAAATTTGATATAATGCTTTTGGTGCTTTGTAGCAGAAGTTCCTAATGTTTCCCACAACCCCATGCCTAGTCATATATCAAAGCCTCCTAGAGGTATTGCATAATACCTTATTTCTAAGTTGAAATTTTGTAACTGAACCTTGTGGCATCCACCTATGCCCTCTATTTTCTTACCATTTACGACCATTACCTTCGTCTCTGGAACTAGATATCCAAAGACTTTTAATCTTCTTGCAACATTGAAATCTATAAAGCTATGGTTGCTTCCAGAGTCTACCAGAACTACAACACATTTTTTTTCTTGACATGCCCTTTTAATTTCAATATCCGTGGCTGGGCTATACATGTTATATTTACTGGTGATAATTTCATGTTCTAAATTGAACAGAGCATCTTGATTGTTGTGTGTTTCTTCTTTTTCATGCAAGTCTACTATTCCAATCTGTAAATCATCTTCATTACCTGGCTCACAATTGTATAGGCCTCTGCACCTTTGTCCTAAGCCCCATTTCTCACTACATTTGATACATTTCCCTTTCTTACTTAATGCTTCCTTCGCCGCTTATTCTCGTCATTGGTATTGTGGAATGTACCTTGATTTTCTATCATACGCAGCATGAAGGGTTTGTTTTTACTAGGACGGTTTCTAACATGGCATGGCATGAATTGGTAAGCTTAAATTCTGCAAGTTTTGCCTTTTGTCTAGCTATATCAATGGTTCTAATACTATGCATCTAGATTTTGTTCCTTGCATGCAGCTTTAATCTACAACCACATGATTGGAGCCACTGATTTTTCAATAATCCTAGCATTCATGTTATAAGTGTTTCCAATTCATGTGTGTACTCATTGATATTAACTTTGTCATTATATGGTAAGTTTTGCAAAAAAAAGTATCTTTCTTCCATACTCTGGAATCTTTCAAAGAAGTCATCTTTAAATGTATCCCAGTTAAATAAACACATCATCATTCTGGCCTTCCACCACATGTACCAATCATATGCAAAGCCATCAAAATGCATGGATGCGATTTATTTTTTTTCCTTGTAGTCTAAAGATCATGTATTTTGGAACATTCTTCTACCTTGTTTACCGATGTTGCGCTCTCCTTGTCTTTTCCATCAAAACCTTTATAGCTTGATTTTTATCCTTGAGGGATGATTATCCACAGATTTGTGCTGGTTTGATGCATCATAGTGTTAACTGGGAGAACATTTAGGGGCGAGCTATGTTGTGAGTTAGTCACAATTGTACCTACAGGGGGTGGTGAGGTTGGTAGTGTAACAGATTGGATAACTGGCATGCCTTGAGGATTGGGAAGACATGATGTATGAGTTCCATTAATACATCATGACCTTGCGTGATCACCTGCTTTATTTCACACATTATATCCTACTTGAGTTCATCTTGGCTTCACGATATCCTGCTTGTGTTTTTTAATTCCTCTTGCTTTTGTTTGAAATCTCCCCTATGTTGCTTGAATTCTTCGTCTATCTTAACTAATCTAGTGTTTACTTTTTTAGTTGTCACCATATCCTTGTTGCCCATGGAGAAAGTTTGAATTAGTCATGCACTGTTACTGAATTAGTACAGAGTCGTACAGTTGAGATGTGGTATGACAAGAAACTGCGTACAATGGCAATTGTGTTGGCAGCTGCAACAACGGCAACTTATGTGTACGAATGATAAAATTGGTAGCAGAAGTATATTTGCAGCAAATTGCTAGAGGAAAATTGAAATCAAAGATTGCACTGCAAATTCAAGATAATGACAAGAGTTTGCAGCAAATTGCTAGAGGAAAATTGAAATCAAAGATTACACTGCAAATTCAAGATAATGACAAGAGGGTATGACAACTAGTCAACCACTAATTGGAGGCTTGATCACTAAGGACAAACAGAGGAAAGAAAGTGTGGCTAGGTTGTGTCAAGGATAGTGGCATGATTTAATTGTGGCAATTGTCTCACGAAAAAGAATCCATGGTCTGGCCAATCATTGGTTGTATAGCCTCTTGCCCACCCAAACATTGGAAAAGTGGTTTGTATGATGAGTGGCAATTGCTTCTAAATGTCAAGCCTTTGCCAATTGATGGCTCCAATCCAATACCAATGAAAGATGAACTAGATGTGGCTGATGTGAACTAGGTTCACATACTAACTTCATAAACTAGTCACATTCATTAAATCTAACTTTCACTTTATTACGTTTATGTTTATTACAGAAACTTTCAGGGACAAGGGAGTCCGGTTAAGGCCAAGGGCCATGACATGCTATAACAATGCCCAAACATTACACGAAAATCAAAAACCAATATAAACTATAGTTAGCAAGTATAGAATATCATGGCTAACACAACCCGCAAAAGTTATACTTATGAGACAGAAATTGTGAAAACATAGCAACATATGGATAAACAATACAGCACAATGGTCAACCTTGTTCAGGAAATTCAAACCATCTTACTAATGTAAACTTTGCTCAGGAAAGAGCACCTATAGATGATGTGAATACGAGCTGACAAATTTCTTTAACCATACAAACTAATTATAGTATCTGCCTACTTTCTAACCTAAAATATACCTCTGGATGTGTTTTGTAGTAATCCACTAAGTCCTCCTCTGTACCAAAACTCCTTGGTACAAGAACTGGTGTCTCATACCTGTTGAGTGCATTTAATAAAAATGCCATAGCAAATAGTATCAGTAGGCAATTCTGAATTAACAAAAGGACAACATTCATTCCTTAATTGATACTGATGTGAATAAAAATATTAAGGCATGTTTAATCATGGAAATAAGCATAAATCACAATAAATGATACTTGAAAGCAACGGAAAAAGTCATGAATAAAAATATTAAGGCATGTTTAATCATGGAAGTAAGCATAAATGACAACAAATCATACTTGAAAGTAATGGAAAAAGTCATGACAGTCACTTACTCATTTCCAAACTGGTGAACAACTTGATGGATGAATTCATCCACTAAAGCATTTCCTCTTGGAACATAGGCAAGCTACAGATTTATAAATGCATGAAAAATGCATAAGAAGCACTGGATAAAAATCCTCATAAAAGCTCTGAGGCTAAAAAAAGTCAGTATCACAATAAAACACTTTAATTGGAGGCACACTATTCAGAGCCAAGGACATGGAAAATGTTTCTTTCACATCTAATCCACCCAATAAACATTTCCCACACATGTAAGAAAAGTGAATTAAACTTTGCCCAATTTAGGTGTAAAGCAAATGATTTTCAACTGTTGTAACATGTCTCATAACTGCAAAATAACCTGCAATACAGCATGTGTAAAATCCATAAATATATGAAACTGGAAGAAAGATAAAGATAAACATGAACATTGGGTATCTACTAGCATAAAAAGGATATAGGAAACTAAATAAGTCAAACATTAAATAATATTTTATACTAATAAAACATCAGACACTTGTTGAAAATTTCTATAGCCAACCATTGCACAGAAAAAAAAATTGCTTCAGTAACAACAACAATTCATGAGATGCCACTAAGCCAACATGAGCACATCAGTGGCATGCATGTTGGACAAGAAGCCTCGACGTGAGTGTCTGACAAGGGCACATCTGCGACGTCCATCTGCAGACTACGCGGCTAACAAGAGGTTTATGGGTGTGCGCCTTTTGGATATCATGTGTTACCCAAAGGCACATCTGTCCATTGTGAACCACTTGCGTCAAACCATCACAACTAACTTATCTGCTAATTTATTCGCATGCAGAACACAACAGTAGGGAAGATATATTAAAAAGGCTGTGAAAATATAAGTATTGAATATTAAGCTATTTCGCCTTGTCACATAATTAGGAAGCATCGCCAAAAGAGAATATATAGAACTCCTTCGATCTTGAAAATCGTGACTATTATAAAAGGCAATGTATATATAACTGTTGTCCCACATACTGTCTGGGCAGCGCAACAACACTCGGACCGGGCACTGTCACCCTAATCCCCGATCCCTCCGTTTAAGCTGTCTCCCGAGGCTAAGGGGGGTAGACCCTATGGGATAAAGGAAGACCAACTGTGGACCAGTTGGGTTGGGAGACACAGCAAGGGGAAACAAGCACTTGATTGATTTTAGAAGTTAATGTACCAGTGCCTTATGGAGTTAATGATTAAATAATTGTTTATCAAATGCTACAAAAATATGAACCTTGTAAAACAATCATTTATCATCAAATAACCCAAATATAAGTATTGAACATTAAGCTATTTCGCCTTGTCGCATAATTAGGAAGCATCTCCAGAAGAAAATATATAGAACTCCTTCAATCTTGAAAATCATGACTATTATAAAAGGCAATGTATATATAACTGTTGTCGCACATACTGTCTGGGCAGCGCGACAACGCTCAGACCGACGACTGTCACCCTGATCCCCGATCCCTCCATTTAAGACGTCTCCCGAGGCTAAGGGGGGTAGACCCTATCGGATAAAGGAAGACCAACTGTTGACCAGTTGGGTTGGGAGACACAGCAAGGGGAAACAAGCACTTGATTGATTTTAGAAGTTAATGTACCAGTGCCTTAGGGAGTTATCGATCTTGAAAATCATGACTATTATAAAAGGCAATGCATATATAATTGTTGTCGCACATATTGTCTGGGCAGCGCGACAACGCTCAGACCAGGGGCTGTCACCCTGATCCCCGATCCCTCCGTTTAAGCCGTCTCCCGAGGCTAAGGGGGGTAGACCCTATGGGATAAAGGAAGACCAACTGTGGACTAGTTGGGTTGGGAGACACAGCAAGGGGAAATAAGCACTTGATTGATTTTAGAAGTTAATGTACCAATGCCTTATGGAGTTAATGAATCATTTATCATCAAATAACCCTGTAATATTCCTAATTAGCCATGGCTAATTGGAATATTAGATTTTGTTCAATTTTTGCCTTCTATAGTTATTTGTAAATAAAAAAAAGTGAGGACAGGGGACATAACTCACTTTTAAAATAAAAGTCACTTCCTAGTAGCACAACGTTGTGACTTAAAGGGGAGCCAAGGGGGCCAAAGAGGGAAGCAGAAATGGAGCCCACGCAAACACATGGCAAGAGGGGAATCACGCAGGAGGAGGTGAGCCTAGGGATTGTGAGAGGCAGAGGCTATAAAATAGAGAGGAGCCCCTTCATTTTGGATCATTCTGGTTATGAGAATTTGTGATAGTCATTTCGACTTAGAACACGCTGGTTTTTTAGCTAGTCTGCAGCACTGTTTAGTGCATTGAGTGTCTCCGTTCAGAGATCTCACCCTTAGCCCCGGGGTACTTCGAGTGCCTGCGCGGGCAAGGTATTTCCATTGGCATTCCAGCAGTAGTTTCATCAGCATTTCAGCAACAGTTTCATCAACATTTCAGAAGCAGTTTCATCAGTGCCTTTGAGGAACTACGCAGAACCCCAAGGGGGTGATTTTCAGGGGTTGGCCATTTCAGAAAAGCTTTTTCGGTTTTTCTGAGTTTTTGAGTAGAGTCCGATTCCAGAGTTTCAACCTTTTCTAAGGAGGGGAGAAGCCCCAAATCCTCATTCGATTTCCATCAGCAACAACACCACGGCAGTTTCCCAGCAGCTGGGACGCAAATCAATGTGAGGCCATTCTAGGAAAGCTTTCTAGGTTTTTCTGGGTTTCTTGACTAGAGCCCGAATCCAGAGTTTCAGCTTTTTTCGAGGAGGGGAGCAGCCCCAAATCATCATTTGTTTTCTAGCAGCAGCAGCAACATAGCAACAACATCCGCGCAGAGAGGCCATTCTTGTCATTCTTAGAGTATTTCTTCACTTGCTTTGTGCAAGTCGAGGTGTCATCTGTCTAATCACCTCTTGTACTCATTTATTGCTCAGTATAATAAAATGGCTTAGCATTTCTCGCTACATTTCTTGTGTATCTGCTTATATTCCCGGTTTACATTATTATATGTTGTTCCATTGTTATTTTATCACTTATGGGTTATTATATCATTTGCACATATTTGGTTGGAGTTTTTGCTGGGGTTTGAGGAATATTCTGGGTTAGGAATATTACAGTGGTATCAGAGCATAGACCTGGCTCAGCCTGTGGAGCTAGCAATCTATGACACCGAGGGAAAAACCCTCTATCTGTTACAGAGGTCAGAGATACAGAGACATTGAACGTAGGTTGGAGGATACCTACAGAGAGGGAGATTGTGTTCCTGTGGCGGATGCAGAACAGGAGGAACTTGTGGCAGACACAGAACAGAGAGAGCCAGTAGTGGACGCAGAACAGATGGTAGATGAGAACGGGAAGAGATTTGCAGACATGCTCCTCAAATCTATGCAGGATCTGTCGAGGCAGATTGAGGTGATGGGGCAGAGATTCACGGTAGTAGAGGCCAGACAGTGTGAGAGCCCACGAGTTTTCCAGATTGGTGAGGGATCAGGTGCATCCCATCACTTGCCAGAGCAGCGTGATACTGCGCAGTAGGTGACCTCACATGCCCCTACATGCTCTACCATGCCCACTTTTTTAAGAGCAGACACGGGAGCCGTAGCACAGCAGGAGGCAGAGCTCGGACATATGGGCGATTATTTTGTAGAGTACCAAGCCTATGGGTAGGAGTTCAGAGAAGCCCTCTCATTCAGAGATTTTGTTCAGCTCTAGCGGGATAGCAGACCCCGCGATCATCACAAAGGGTATCGGCATTACCATGATGGCGACACCCACCGTGCAGCGAGCAGATTCCACTTGCCTATGATGGCTCGTTAAACAGTTCGGCAAAATCTTGGGTGGAGAAGCTGGACATTTATTTCCAGCTTAACTAGATGTCGGAGGCAGAGGCCATCAAGGTGGCAACGTTGCATTTGGATGGCGAGGCCCAAGATTGCTCGTTTCATGGGATGGTTACATTGGGGCACTCCACAATGACATCATATGCCGAGTTTACCAGGAGACTGATGGAGTGATTTGATCGGAGGGATCCAGAGCAGCATTTCGTTGAGCTAACGAGGCTCAAACAGACAGGGAACCCAGAGACCTACATTGCAGATTTCTTGAGGGTCTCTGTGATGGTGCCAGACCTCTCCATGGCACGGAGGGTCTATATGTATGTTGAGGGGTTAGCAGAGCCACTTCGGGGTCTAGTCTGATCAACTAGACCAGCTACGCTCCAGGATGCTAGCAGTAGGACCCAGGACTTACTGGATGTCTTACCCAAGACCCGGACACCTTACCCCCAGAGACAGACTTTCCAGTCTAAGGGGAAGGATGTGAGGATTCCACCTCCAAAGGGGAATCCAGGATGAGTACAGCTTGACGATGATGCCAGGAGGGAGCTGAAGAAGAAGCAGTTGTGCTTCGCTTATCAAGAGCCATGGGCACCAGGGCATAGATGTGTTGCTGGTAAAGCACATTTTATTAAGGTTTTCTCCAAGAGCAGTGGAGAAGAGGATGACGAGGAGGATGTGGAGGCAGGAGATAGCCATGCCATACAGGGACCTTTGCCACCTCCACCACCAGCAGCAGGTGGTGCATCTTTTGTACCCAGCGGAGGGGCCCTTGCAGCGTTGCGGGGAGTTCCCAAGTATCTGACGCTACAGGTACGAGGGACAGTACGTGGCCAGCGCGTATCAGTTTTGGTTGACAGTGGGGAAACCCACAACTTCATCAATGCCCAGACGGTTGAGCGGAGAGTTATACAGATAGAGAGCTTCGATGGGTTTTCAGTTTTGGTCCTAGGAGATCAGACTATGATGTGTGCTCATTATGTTCCAGAGCTATCAGTGACAATGGGCACCTGCACCTACACATTGACTGACCACTTTTCCGTGGTCGATATTACGAACATCAACATGATACTGGTTGTTCAGTGGCTCATCACTCTAGGGAAGGTCACTACAGATTGGAAGACCCTGGAAATGGAATGGGATGATGAGAAGACAGGGAGGCATGAAAAGATACGGGGACAGCACACATATCTGCCTCAGACTGTTTCGGCTCATTGGATGGAGGTAGTCTTCCAAAAAGGAGACATAGAGTTGGTAATAGAGCAGCATGCATCAGAGGCAGGGACTACAGGGTGGACGGTACATCCGGAGATACAGTCCATCCTTGACAAGTATGCCATAGTGTTTGGGGAGATTCCGCCAGGAAAGCCACCGGACCGGGGGTTTGAGCACATTATCGAGCTTGAGCAGGGCATCCAAGCAGTGATCACCACCCCCTATAGGCACCCCAAGGCCTATCGAGATGAGATTGAGCAGGCTATCCAGGAGTTGCTGGCTCTTGGGCACATTCGACCGAGCACGAGTCCTTTTGCTTCTTCTGTGGTGTTGGTGAAGAAGAAGGACAGTGCATTGAGGATGTGCATCGACTACAAAGTGAGCACTGATCACAACAGCCTCAAGTTCTTTTTGGAGCAAAAGCAGCTACAGGAGAGGCAGCAGAAGTGGATAAGTAAGATCCAAGCATATGACTCTGACATTGAGTATGTCAAGGGTAAGAACAATGTGGTAGCAGATACCCTTTCACGTAGACTAGCCACGTTGTCTCTTATGAGCTTGGATACAAATTGGACGGCTCGACTCTTAGTAGAGTACTCCAAGGACAGGTTTGCATGTGAGGTCCTGGATGGGCAGGTGGTAGATGACAGGTACAGGGTGGTCAATGAGATCATCTATTACACGGACCGGATCTTCTTGACTGAGTGGTCTCAGCTCAAGAAGAAGATACTTCAGGCATCACATGATTCACCTTTGGCAGGACATCAGGGGTTTACCAAAACCTACAGGGCCATTAGAGAGAGGTTCTCATCGAAGGGCCTCAAGGAGGACGTACTCTAGCACATCCGGGAGTGCGATGTTTTCCAAAGGAACAAGGGAGAGATGAGCCATCCTACGGGTTTATTGCAGCCTCTTCCCATTTCGAAGGGGAAATGGGAGAGTATTTCGATGGACTCCATCACAGGGTTGCCCTTGGTACAGGGCAAGGATTGTATCTTTGTCGTCGTTGAACGACTGACAAAGTATGCACATTTTTTTGCCATATCCGCACACTATACAGCAGCACAAGTGGCCGAGCTGTTTTTCAGAGAGATTTTCAGGCTACATGGTCTTCCTAAGACCATCATCAGTGATAGGGACAGCGGTTTCATGGGCGGATTTTGGCAGGAGCTTTTCCGGTTGGTGGGGACGGAGTTGACACCGAGTACCAGTTATCACCCACAAACGGATGGGCAGACAAAGATAGTTAACAAGTGGTTGGAGGGCTACTTGCGTAACTATGTCAGTGGGCAGCAGCGAGCATGGCTGAAATGGCTGCATCTGGGGGAGTACTGCTACAATACTTCACATCACATGTCCATTGGTATGTCACCATTCTATGCCTTATATGGGTATCATCCTTTATCTTTTGTTGACGTGACGTTTGGTGATAGCAAGGCTCCTAGAGCCAAGATATGGATCCAAGAGAGTCAGGGTATTCTCCGAGCTCTCAAGGATAACATGGCTATAGCACAGAACCAACAGAAGTTGTACACCGACAAGGGTCAGGTGGAGAGACAGTTCGAGGTAGGGGATATGGTCTACCTACGGTTACAGCCATACCGACAATCATCACTAAAGCAGAAGGGGGCTGAGAAGCTTAAGCCCTGCTTTTATGGGCCATACAGGGTGATACGCAGGATTGGATGGGTTGCATATGAGTTGGAGCTGCCCCAAGGCAGCAAGATTCATAACATTTTTCATGTATCATGCTTGAAGAAGGCATTGGGGCAGCAGGTGACAGTGACAGATGAGCTACCACCCATGGATGATGAGGGGCATTTGCTATTTCAGCCGGAGGCTATCATTGATACCAGGGAGGGGCAGCTGCGGAGTAGGACAGTCCAGGAATTCTTGGTGAGGTGGAAGAATTTGCCGGATGAGGATGCCACTTGGGCGAGTGAGCAGATCTTACAGGATCCATCACTTCAGTTGCTTGAGGACAAGCAACATTTTGCCGGGGGAGACTGTAATATTCCTAATTAGCCATGGCTAATTGGAATATTAGATTTTGTTCAATTTTTGCCTTCTATAGTTTATTTGTAAATAAAAAAAAGTGAGGACGGGGGACATAACTCACTTTTAGAATAAAAAGTCACTTCCTAGTAGCACAACGTTGTGACTTAGAGGGGAGCCAAGGGGGCCAAAGGGGGAAGCAGAACTTTACTTTAAGAAGTTATGTGGTAGTGTTGCTAGACCTGAATTGAAAAATGCTTCTCAGTATCGTCAACTCATAGAAGCATTGATGTTCTTGGTGAACTCTCGTTCAGACATATGTTTTGCAGTTAACACATTGAGCCAATATATGGTTGAGCCTCGTCATATACATTGGATTGCCGCCAAGAATCTTCTTAGATATCTTCGGGGCACAATCACTCATGGACTGAGATATACTGCCGGAAATGTGAGGTTGCATAGTTATTCTGATGTTGATTGGGTTGGCAGTGTGGTGGATCGCAAGAGCACTTCTCGATGCTGCTTTTCTTTGGGTTCTGCTTCGATATCCTGGGTGAGCAAGAAGCAGAAATCGGTTGCCTTGAGCACCGCCGAGGCCAAATACATTGTTGCTAGTATGGCCTCCTGTGACGTTGTCTTGTTGAGGAAGCTCTTCAGTGAGTTGTATGTACATGTGTTGGATAACACCGTGATCCTCTACGACAACCAGAGTGGGATCCCATTATCAGAGAATCTCGTGTTTCATGATCACTCCAAGGATATAGATATCAGGTACCACTTTATCCGAGATATGGTACAACGAGGAGCAATAAAGCTCCACGTTGGGACTGATGAGCAAATCGTCGATATTCTGACACAGCCCTTAGGGAAGGTCAAGTTCTTGGCCTTCCGAGAAAGACTTGGAGTCATGGAGAGACCCTCTTATGAGGGTCCTGTATGAGATGGACATTGAGCTCTAGGAGCTTCGGGGGGCTTGGAGTACTTCTTGGAGCGATGAGCAACCATAGGGTGAATGGTTCAGCCTTCCCCTAGTGGTTTGTTGTGTACAAGGTGAGTGGTTCAGCCTTCCCCTATGATACCCCTTGGCAACATGTAGGCAGGATGAGTGGTTCATCCTTCTCCTATTGAGACATCCTACCCATGCAGTCTAGGACTCATGGGAAGTACCTCTCATCTGGCCAATGAGTAAGGAAATGAGGATAGGGACCATAGTACTATCGATGGACGCACCGTGTACTATCGTACTCCCTATGCTAGGATGACCAATATTGATCTGGGATCAATTGGAACTAACTTCGGGTCAGTAATAGTGGTATGAGACACTCTCTTTTGATTGGAACTGACTTCGGGTTAGTAAGAGTGGTATGACACACTCTCCTTTGATTAGGACTGACTTCGAGTCAGTAGAGAATGGTATGATACATTTTCGATCACTTCTTCTTCTTCATAGTTCAACAAAGGAGAGCAGTGCATTGATGGCAGAGACAGTACAAATTTGCAGATGGATTAGCAGATGGAGTTCTCCCTAGTTGAGAGGGAGTATTAAAATTGGCAACTAGGGCCAAACTCCACATGGGTCATCTTATTTATGACAGCTGATATTTTTCTTGGATTCCTCTTCGAGAGGTGTAGGATTGATCTAAAGATCATCCGATTTTGACACGTACAAATGAAGTTATGAAATTATTTTGATTATGGTAAAATTGTCAAGGTCGGCAAGCAAACTTATGTAGACTCAGAAGCCCAACAGTCACGTCTATTCATCCTCAACGTTGCATATAAATAGAAGGTGACTTAGCCTCATTTGGACACGCTCATCTTCACACTTCTCTCTCTCTCTCTCCTCATTGATTGGGTACACGTCCCAAATTTCAGGAGAGCGAAATTTTAGGAGGCCAAAATTTCAAGAGACTAAATTTCTGGACAGTTAGAACAAGCATTGACCAGCATGTGTTGACCTCCTTTGACGGCATTTTTTGTGAGGACCATCTCTGTTTGGGAAGGCCGCATTTCTGGGCACAAAAATCGAAGCTAAACATTGATTGTTGACCAGTGTTGACTCCAACTAGGGTTGACCGCACGTGGGCTATTTGACCAGACTTTGACTGGGCTGAATTTGACTGTTTTGAGGGTTGTTTTATCTTACTATTTGGAGGCTGAAGTTGACTGCAGTTGACTGATTTGCTAAGGGTCAAATCTGCCCTGTTGAATAGCGTTGACTTTTTTGGTTAGGGCTCTTTTGCTACTATTATAAATTATCAAATTTGTAAATTGTACTATCTCTCTCTGCTGAACTATTGAAGACTAAAAGAATATTTGATCAAAGGTTTCCCCAAATTGGGGTTTGTCTCGACTCCCTAGCTAGTGCCACATCTTGTGTCCTCTTGTCTTGGCTTGTCTTCTACTATTTATGTTTATGTTCTATCTGCATTTTACTATCATGTTGATGTGATTGTTAATCTGAATATTGATACTAGGCTAATAAAGAAATTGAAGTAAAATTGCTCTAAAGCATAGAACATACCGTTGTTGCCTAAAATTAACAAAGCCGCTAATATTTTTTCTAAGAATATCTTGCTTGATTAAACAAGGTTTAAAATTGTGCTCAAAAAAAGGGATAGAAATCTAGAATATGAATCTTATAGCCATGAACCTATTTAATGACAACAAGTGTTAATTTGGGGTAGCATCGAATGTGCTCTAGCCATGAAAACTGGTAGAGAGGCTAAAGCACATGAGATCTCCAAGACCCAGAAATGGTTTGGGCAGATTCTACCCGGTTTGGGAGATATTAAAATAATTAATATTTTTAATGGAGTTCCTAAGTATAAACTTAGGAAAAATAAAATATTAATGGGTATTAATATAAAACTAGTTTAGAAGGTTCTAAAAGTCATGGATCAAGCCATATCTAATCTTAGCCGTTGATTAGAGATTTAATCTCGGTCGTTGATGGACCAACGAGAAAAGTATAAAAAGGGGCTTGAGGGTTAGTTGGAGAACACACCAGAGTGATCAGTCATTCATTTTGCTAGAGCGGGGTTGCTAAGAAAAGTTGAATCAATGATCAGCAGCGAGGGGCAGTGAGTACGAGGCAGAGAGGAAGGGACAATACTGGGAGACCAGCGCAGAAGCAGAGAGAGCGAGAGCAGCAGCCAGTCCAGGCTACACAGAGCCCAGCAGAAGCAGCGCAGAACCTAGAGGGACTGTGTCATCCACACAGAGGGCAGAGGGAGTGACGCAGAGGGTCCCAGAGGCTGCGCAGTGCCTCAAAGGGCTGACACAGAGCATCCTGGGGCTAACGCAGGTCAGCAGGATGCTGATGCAGTGGCCAGAAGGGCCAACGCTGAGCTTCAGTTGTGTCAGAGAGAGTTTCGTGGTACAGGTTTTCTGAATACCTGTTTCCGAATATAGAGGTATTGTTGTCGTGTATTTTTCTCTGTCAAGTGAGCCAGTTAGGCACCTTGTTGTACTCGGAAAGACTACATAATAATATAACCCTCAGAATAGCTGCACCGGTTTTCCCGTATTGGGTTTTTCCAGGGACATTTGTCCAAAAATAACGGTATCACTTGTGTGTTTGTTTTCTTTCAGTTGATGATCTGTAGATGTTGTGACTATATTGTGTTTATTTCGGTATTTAAATGTATGAAATAACTTGTTTGAATTTAAACAAGTAGAAGAAATAAACCAGCAAATACAGATTAATTTTCTAACGGATAGACTTGAAAAATTCAACAACAAGGCCAACTACCATATACACATGAAAGACTTATTGTGAAATGCAAAAAATCGTATAGACCACTTAAAGAAGGAAAATTACAACACATTCCCAAAAATGACAATTTTGAAGTAGATATGCTCATAAACTTAGGGATGCAATGTTAGTTCAAATACGTTTGTATAAATCAATGAAAGAAATCTCCAAAAGCACAACTTGGGATCCAATTGCTTTAGAAAGTAATAAACAAAAAAGGAAAAGGCAATATGAGGTCTATAACCACCAATAATCATGAAGAAATGGATAATAATTTGGATAGCTATGAAATCATTAAAAAAAACCTTTAATGCAATTCACTTCAATACATCCCGTAGAGAATATAAGTTAAAAACCTAATCAGCCCATTACCATAAAACATCAACCTCAAGGAGTTTAGTGTAGAAGAAAATCCGACAAATTGCCTCTCATTCCTATGATGGAAATGAACAACAGCAATAATACTTTGAGAAGTAAATTGGCATGAGGCAACACCTAACATGGTTTAGTAGACAGAAATGAATTGTTACTTGTTAGTAAGCCAATGAACTTCCACCCCACAAGATGCGTGGTAGGCCATCATCTTTAAAAAGAAAGAAGGGATAAGATGTGGAAAATGTTAGTCAACAAAGTAAATAAAGAAACTCAACAACAATTATAAGCCTTGGTTAGCGATATACTCAATGATAAGGACAATCGTCAACCGATGATGAGTATGCAAGAAATATGAGCAAATGAGACATGTTAACATCTCCACAAGAAGTCAAGTGCCCCAATGTCCCAACAAGCAACACTACCTAGGCATGGAGAGCAAGATATGGGAAACAAACCTTCTATTTCACTACTTTCAAAGTCTCCAATCCTATAAGTTGAAAAAAATCTTTGACCATACAAAGGATTAGTAAAGCAATATACAGCTCATAAAGTACAAATGAAAAAAACATGTCAATAAATAAAACTATCATGACTAGAAGAATTTGAAGTAACATTTTGTATTTAGTACAAATCCATGAATGACATCTTTACAAACAAGACAAAATATAAAGATTGTATACTTTCCAAACTTAAAAGCTAAAGTCAGAGACAAAAGAAAACTCATAAATAAGCCAAGTGTAGGGAATAATTTATAGCTTTCAATAACAATTAGCTCACCATTGTTTCCGTTGGGATTCGCTTATGTAGATTCTCACAAACACTCTGACTCCCTGACACAACAGGCTGACATAAAGCATCCACCTTTGGTTGCCATGGGGTAGCAGGAATGTTGGTTTCCCTATAAAAATCCAGCATATGATATGTAAGAATACAAAGCAGTGACTAACAAATATAAATAGAAGTTAAACAAAAAATCTATGAAAGGCAATCTAAATCCATACGAGAAAGATATTTGAAACCTTTCATTTATAGCTCATTAGTTTTGTAAATATAATTTTATTATTTAAAACAATGATTGCTAATGTTCCCAAAAAGGAGATGAGAAGTATGCTAGCATAATATTAAGACTTAATTAAATATATAAGGGGATTGTTACATAAGCATTATTGTTTTCAATAAAAATGAGAACATGTGAGGGTTTGTATCATCATGTGAGGATCGCATGCAATCAGCATCCTTTCTATAAGCAATTCTTGTCTTTTCAAAGTGAAGTTGGACTAGCTGGCCTAACTGGCTAGCCTTGTGCTTGAAATATTGTCATAGTTTCTGGAATCATAGACAACCCAAGCAATGAGGATGGTACCACCAAAGGTAACTTATAAGTTTGTCACAAAGGTGCATCACGAGGTAGATTCAATACTAATGAGATTCGCATTGATATTCAAGTCTCTAAGAACAACAATGCAAGTAATGTTTTCTAGGAAGAAAGATTTTTGGGGTATTTCATTAGTTGTGTCCCTCCCGAAGCTTTCACTAGGAGTTGGGTTAGGGAACCCCAAAGGTAGCATTGTTTCCACACGTGTAACTTAATCAAAGGCTTTTTTCTTTTGGTTTGTTGATAAGTCCCATGTTCTTGAGGTTATCAAATGAGGCCCATAGATAATATGTAATAAAAACACCTCAGTTGTCTTCTTCCTGCAAAGTGAAGACTTTTCATTAACCATGTAATGCAACTGTCTTACTTTGTGTGGGTTGAATTCCCTATCATCCTTCGTCATTTCTAGAGCATATTTCAGCCCTTTTTGGTGGCTTTACCTATCCTTGGCCTAAGCAATTCTTCACCCATCAACCTCAACATAGGGTTAGCTCTTTATCTATGCTTAAACCTAAATGATTCTTCAACCCTCGACATCAAAGTAGGGTTACCTCAAGGTCTATTTTCCCAAGGATTTGAAACGGTTTGGTCTCATTTGGGTAGGAAACAAAATGATTCGCTAGCTTGTCAAGTACATCAACCTCCCTAAGGGCCTAACACCTATTTCTAGTGCCAAAGCTTGGATCACCATATCCATGATTGCCCACTAATTTCCCAAGCCAACCCTCTCTTGGTCCCATCCTCTCAACTCCCCAAGTTCAATCTGGTAGTCAAGTTAATAATGACATATAAGGAGGCTAGACCCAACTTGTGAACCAAGAGAACAATAGGACTTGTTACCCACCAAAGTATGGGTGACACCCAAGGGAAAAGATTTCCCCATTTGATCCAATTTGCCACCTAGCAACATGCCCTTTGAATTTGGGGATATCTGAGGGGACATTGGTTGGCATAGATGGCCAAGCGGGATCATGTGCAACAAGATTGTTTGTGAGCTTAGTTAGATCTGGGAGATCCAAACTAGCTATAAACAAGAGATTGGGTTAGCAGTTAGCGCCTGCCATTGTGGATGATGGGTTACAATAAGTGCTTGCACTTGACATGAGAGGAGCCAAGAAAGATGAGCTAGATGTTGATGTGGGCAAGTCAGATAAATTGGGAGATATTGGGACTCCCCCACCATAATCCACAGATAACTAGTCTTTGATGCCTCTCAGCCACTTTTGATCAATATTTTGTTTTATCTAGCCAATTCACCAAATGAAGGTGGGTCTTCAAATATGAGGTATGTTAACCATTTTGTATGCAAGTGCTTTCATTTAATGGTTAAAGACATTCTAGTGTGAATCACATGTTAAAATGGATAATTGATCGCTTTTGATTGTACTCTTGTTCCCCTGCTTCACCTTGATGGTTATCGCCTGCCCCTAGTACAATGTGACCCTCCTTGAGGCTTTTTCTATCATTGTGTAGAAGACGCATGTGTGAAAATTCCCATACTCAAGGAACCCTTATTGCAACAGAACTGAATTTAATTCTCCTACTTGATTTTAATATAGATTATCAAGTTATTTTCTGAAAAATACTGAACTAAATTACTTTTGCAGCCTACACCAATTTAATTTGATTACATGAAACAAGAAACTGAGCAAAGAACAAGATACATAGGACACCGTTATTTTTGGACAAAATAGTCCCTGGAAAAACCCAATGCGGGAAAATCGGTGCAGCAACTCTGAGGTTTTTATATTATTAAGCAGTAGTTCTAAATACAATGTTGGATGCCCTCCTGGCAATCCAGTTACAAAGAAAAATATAATGTCAGAAAACTGAGTGAGATTACCTCACTTCACCCAGGAGTTTCCAGCTGATCTGCGTTGGCCCTCTGTAGGCCCTGTGTCAGCCTTACAGGTTCTACATCAGCTCTACGTTGTCTCTTCTGCCTCCCGAAGCTTCTGCGTCAACCTTCCCTAGTTGTTCCAGCAAAATTCTGGATTTCTGCGTGAGGGCAGCTTCTCCTCTGCGCTAGCTCTCCCTGGTTCAGCGTCAGGCCTACGTGGGCCCAGACTGGCCCAACATCAGTCCCTCTAGGTGTTGTGTTGCCTCCACTAGTGGCTCTCCACCTCTCTGCCTAGTATTCTCGGACTATCCCTGTCCCTCTGTTGCAGAATGATCACTTAGTTCGAACTTCTCAGCTTCCTAGCCCCAGAAATTTCGAACTCTAGATCAATTCGTTCTCTCCCTGTGTTTCTAAATGAACCCCAATCCTCATTCTTATATTTTTCTCGTTGAGACTTCAACAGCCGAGATTAAGTCTTTAATCAATGGCTAAGATTAAAAACTTGACTTGATCCTCTTTCTAGAACATTCTCACACATATTTTGATTAATACCCATTAATACTTTAATTTTCCTGCGTTTAGACTTAGGACCCTATTGACCACTGGAGTGGCACTTGATGATTACATGAAGACTCCATGCCCAAGGATGATCCAGAGGACACTTGTACCATCAGATATCGTCAATCAACATAGTTTTTTAACTCTACTTCTATCTTCTCATCATCTTTTTGGTACCCAGATTCCACACCCTACGGGGAATTGTAATAAGTGATACTAGTAATAATGAGTTTTGAGTCTGTAACAGGCCTAGGATGTTGGGACTCGATCAGCAAACGAGTACACCTTGGAGTGTTTTTTGTATCTGGTTAATTATCCCTTTTTTTAGAGGGGGATAATTTTCTGGGTTTTTTCACTCACGTTTTACTCCAAAGTTGGGGTGATAGTTTGAAAGTTGAGCCCCTGACACATCTTAGTGTCTAGAGTTGATGTATGTTACCATATTAGATCACACAAAAGATTTGTGGAATTTGGTTAGGTCTAGGTAGTCATTTTTTAATTTTTTAGATTTGCCGCAGGTCAAAAATTGCAAATAAAATTGTATTTAAATTGTAATAAGTGTAGTCTAGAAAAGTTGTATGGGGTATGAGTAATCAAAATTACACCTTTCACCCTCAACTTTCTATTGTAACACACTTTAAGGGGTTAATAATGTGTTTTGAACCCTCAAAACCCACTTTTCCCAAGTTTAGTGGGAAATCTGGCAATTAATTAAACCAGAAATTAAATAAATGGAGAAAAATAAATACCCACACATGCTAAACGTTGTGGAAATAAGGTAGAAAATTATGGGGGAGTTAAAGTGAAGTCTCAAGGTGATGTGGACTCCTAAAATCAAGGAAAGGACATGTGCTCAAATAAAATCGAATTTCTGGCATTAAATGAAAAGGCTGCATGGAAATTCGAATTTGTGAAGTTAATGCACATTTGGGAGGATTTGGGAGAATATTTGGTGGATATTTTTGTGGCAAATTGTCCCCACATGGGTTACCACCCATATACACTTGTCATTCCACCATAAAATTCGAATTTGGAACATAAGGGAAGAAGAAAATGATGTCCACTTGCCAGAATTCAATTTTTACACTTGGCATTGGAGCTCCATTCAACAAATTCGAATTTCTCTTTGGGATTGTCACCTCATGCCACTTGTTTAATCACTTCTACATTGGGATTGGCTCCAATGCCATTTGTCATTGTCATTCTTCATTGGGATTTGCTCCCAACTCTCTATATAATAAAGCCATGGGCTCTCACATTACATAAGATTGTTACTAGCTATTGTGCTTGCGAAAGCGTTGCTGCCTATTCACTTTCGGAAATATCAATAAAAACTTTGGGGTTTCATTCATGAGGTGTTCCTCCTTTTCGAGTGTGATGAATTGTTGAGCATTGGTATAGTTCATTTTACTCATGCTTTGATCTAATTTGCTTTCATATGCTCTTATAGATTTGTTAATGTAGAGCTATCTTGCATTGACATTTGATTTAGAAGTATGCTCTAGGTATAGAATGCTCTAGTTGGTTTTAAATAAATCTCTAGAGTTTCTTATCATTGTTTATTGCTAAATCTATATGGAACTAATTCTTGATTGAAATTTTGTAGATGGAAAATCTTGTTGGGATTACAGAATCAAGCGTGAGGGAAAGTCTTTGGAGAGACCAACCCACTTTTGATACATTCTTAAAATAGCTCTCATTTGTTCTTTGAACCTTCATAGTCTTATCTTACAAAGTGGTTTTGCAGGGATTTCGGCACATAGCTTGTGCACAAGCCAAGAACTTTTAAATTTAAATCTCTTTTAAAAAAACATTGTACTTCATTTCTTTCATTTGCTATCTAAGAGCTTAAAGATGGCTAAGCAAAGTCGAGAGTTTACTCTCACTCTTTAGCTTAGCCTTTTGTAAATTATAATTGTACATATACATTTTATCTTGTTGATTTTCCATTAATACTTAACTTATTTTGCAGCCATTGTTTAGATTGTTTGCTAACTCTTGTGTGGCAAATTTTGAAAAGCAACTTCCCGCAACATTTAACAAGTGTTTGCGGGACCTTTGGCAAGTGTTGGGGGTTCGATTTCCAAGAACGTCGTAAGCCCTTTTGAGACTTATTTTGGCCAAGTCAAGTTCACTAAAGGCCTGCCCATTTTCCTCTTTAAGTCGTGGGCATTTGGAGGAAACTCACACCTTGTTTCCCTTGCATAAGTTTTGTGAGATCTTGTCACTACTTTCTCAAGAAAGGAGGTCTAGTGTCCAAGTTTCAAGCAATTATTGTGAGGACTCTCCTTGAAGTATAGTTGAGAACTTTGAAGGGCCCTCTTCTCATTGTAATATTAATAAAAGATCTAACTTGCTTGTGAGAGCTTGGGATTTCTCCCATGGTATCCTATCTCCCCATTTAGAGGGAGGTTTCTCTTGGGTGGATTGACATTTGCATGGTTTAAGCTTTCATACTTCATTCATTTACATGCATGCTTTAATTGGGAATTAACACAACTTCACTATCACATTTCATTAAGTTAAAGTATGTTACAATTTCATTTGAGCTTTGCATTTTCTTTCTCATTGTTGCTTGGAGCTACAAGCTTACACTTTACTTTGGGCAATTCATCCTTTACATGCAAGCATTTTATATTCTTAACAAACTTTGATTCGTTTCTATTTACCTTCGTAAATTGTTTCATGAGCACTTGAATACATGCTTCAATTTTATGTTACATTGTTATTTTGAATATTGGAGCAATTTATTGTCATTGTCTATTTGAAACAAATTTTACTTTCAAGCAAATTACTTATATCATTTTAATTCATTGATGAAACACATGCAACACTTGTAAGCTAATTTTATTCCTCCAGTTGAAGCTATAATTGCAACTAATGTTGAACACTATTTCATTTTCAAGCATTGCGAATCAATCTCTTTGAAGCATTTGCATGTATCATTATTTTAATTTGGGGAATTAACACAATTTGCATTCCATCTAGGCATTTTAATGTAGGAAGGCCCCAAGACTCATTAAAATTTAACCTCCAACATAAGTTGGTTGAAGTAAACATCTCAGGGATCTTCTACTCCTCTATTGACTCCTCATTGTGAGATCCATATCATTGGACGAGAGTGAGGTCTGAGGATTGAAAAGTTAAACTGTAATCTTGTTGTAGAGCTAATTAATAAAATTAACCAATAGCACTTTCCATTACATTTACTCTACTTGTCTCTTGATGGTTTGAGTTTTCATATGCAAAGTCTATTCCAAAAGCAAGTATTGTAATCATTTCAAACAAGTTTTTTCTTTTCATGTTTCAAGTCTAATTGCATATTTTGATGTCTTGGTTTAGCACTTCCTTTTCTTTTACATTTCCAAGTTAATTACTAATTTTTGGGTTTTGGCAAGATATGTTTCACATGTTTTGATTTATAAAGTTGAATATCTCAAAGGCATTTTGTATCTTACATATCTTGTGCTAACAATTCTTATTTACATTTCAAGGTTACTTTGTTTTTTCTTTTGAGAGCATTGCATTTTACTTTCAGCAAATATATCTTTAAATTGTTGAGCAAATTGAATCCTTATAAGGCATTGGTTTTATGGTTTTTAATCATATTAATGATTGACATTGTTATTTCAAGTTGCTCACTTCATATTTGCTCATAAATCCTTAAAAGTAATCCATTTTCACTATAACACTCCTAGAAACTCACACCCTTTAACTTAACTTTTCATTAGGGACCACCGCCCTTAGCTAACCTAGGAGATAGCTCAAACGTAGAGAGTCGAAATTAGTGTGGCAGCCCCTTCTCTGAGTTCCCTGCCACCAACCACACCTTGTGGGGTTGAAGGCTTTTCTCACTGACTTGCGGGTAGGTGTAGGCGGCAGGGTCAACATCTTTGTCGCCACTGTCGGGGACAAGCTTTCTTGTACCTGGGAAATTGACTAACCTTTTGGGTTTAGCAATTTTGAACTTTAGATTTAGATCCTTGCTCAATGTTTTCTCTATGTTTTTGCCTTCCGATAGTGTTACCCACTATTTCTAAGAGTTCCTCTTTTGCGATAATTTTGATCTTTAGAAACTTAGAGGGTTTTCTAGAATCCATTTGGATCAAAATGATACTAGTAATTATGAGTTTTGAGTATGTAATAGGCCTAGGATGTTGGGACTCGATCAACAAACGAGTACACCTTGGAGTGTTTTTTTTATCTAGTTAATTATCCCTTCTTTTTCAGAAGCAGATAATTTTTTGGGTTTTTTCACTCACGTTTTACCCCAAAGCCAGGGTGACAGTTTGAAGGTTGAACCCCTGACACATCTTAGTGTCTAGAGTCGATGTATGTTACCATATTAAATCACACAAAAAATTTCGTGGAATTTGGTTAGGTCTAGGTAGTCACTTTTTAATTTTTTAGATTTCCCGCAAGGTCAAAAATTGCAAATAAAGTTGTATTTAATTTGTAATAAGTGTAGTCTAGAGAAGTTGTATGGGGTATGAGTAATCAAAATTACACCTCACCCTCAACTTTCTACTATAACACACTTTGAGGGGTTAATAATGTGTTTTGGACCCTCAAAACCCACTTTTCCTAAGTTTAGTGGGAAATCTGGCAATTAATTAAGTCAGAAATTAAATAAATGGAGAAAAATAAATATCCACACATGCTAAATGTTGTGGAAATGAGGTGGAAAATTATGGGGGAGTTAAAGTGAAGTCCCAAGGTGATGTGGACTCCTAAAATCAAGGAAAGGACATGTACTCAAATAAAATCGAATTTCTGGCATTAAATGAAAAAGCTGCTTGGAAATTCGAATTCGTGAAGTTAATGCACATTTGGGAGGATTTGGGAGAATATTTGGTGGAGATTTTTGTGGCAAATTGTCCCCACATGGGTTACCACCCATATACACTTGTCATTCCACCATAAGATTCGAATTTTGCACATAAGGGAAGAAGAAAATGATGTCCACTTGCCAGAATTCGATTTTTACACTTGGCATTGGAGCTCCATTCAACAAATTCGAATTTCTCTTTGGGATTGTCACCTCATGCCACTTGTTTAATCACTTCTACATTGGGATTGGCTCCAATGCCATTTGTCATTGTCATTCTTCATTGGGGTTTGCTCCCAACTCTCTATATAATAGAGTCATGGGCTCTCACATTACATAAGATTGTTACTATCTATTGTGCTTGCGGAAGCGTTGCTGCCTTGTACACTTTCCGAAATATCAATAAAACTTTGGGGTTTCATTCATGAGGTGTTCCTCATTTTCGAGTGTGATGAATTGTTGAGCATTGGTATAATTCATTTTACTCATGCTTTGATCTAATTTGCTTTCATATGCTCTTGTAAATTTGTTAATGTAGAGCTATCTTGCATTGACATTTGATTTATAAGTATGCTCTAGGTATAGAATGCTCTAGTTGGTTTTAAATAAATCTCTAGAATTTCTTATCATTGTTTATTGCTAAATCTATATGGAACTAATTCTTGATTGAAGTTTTGTAGATGGAAAATCTTGTTGGCATTGCAGAATCAAACGTGAGGGGAAGTCTTTGGAGAGACCAACCCACTCTTGATACATTCTTAAAAGAGCTCTCATTTGTTCTTTGAACCTTCATAGTCTTATCTTACAAAGTGGTTTTGCGGAAATTTCGGCACATAGCTTGTGCACAAGCCGAGAACTTCTAAATTTAGATCTCTTTTAAAAAAACATTGTACTTCATTTCTTTCATTTGCTATCTAAGAGCTTGAAGATGGCTAAGCAAAGTCGACAGTTTACTCTCACTCTTTAACTTAGCCTTTTGTAAATTATAGTTGTACATATACATTTTATCTTGTTGATTTTTCAACTAATACTTAACTTATTTTGCAGCGATTGTTTGGATAGTTTGCTAACTCTTGTGTGGCAAATTTTGAAAAGCAACTTCCCGCAACATCTAACAAGTGTTTGCAAGACCTTTGGCAAGTGTTGGGGGTTCGATTTCCAAGGATGTCGTGAGCCATTTTGAGGCTTATTTTGGCCAAGTCGAGTTCACTAAAGGGCTGCCCATTTTCCTCTTTAAGCCATGGGCTTTTGGAGGAAACTCACACCTTGTATCCCTTGCATAAGTTTTGTGAGATCTTGTCACTACTTTCTCAAGAAAGGAGGTCTAGTGTCCAAGTTTCAAGCAATTATTGTGAGGAATCTCCTTGAAGTATAGTTGATAACTTTGAAAGGCCCTCTTCTCATTGTAATATTAATAAAAGATCTAACTTGCTTGTGGGAGCTTGGGATTTCTCCCATGGTATCCTATCTCCCCATTTAGAGGGAGGTTTCTCTTGGGTGGATTGACATTTGCATAGTTTAATCTTTCATACTTCATTCACTTACATGCATGCTTTAATTGGGAATTAACACAACTTCACTATCACATTTCATTAAGTTAAAGTTTGTTACAATTTCATTTGAGCTTTGCATTTTCTTTCTCATTGTTGCTTAGAACTACAAGCTTACACTTTACTTTGGGCAATTCATCCTTTACATGCAAGCATTTTATATTCTTAACAAACTTTGATTCGTTTCCATTTACCTTCGTAAATTGTTTCATGAGCACTTGAATACATGCTTCAATTTTATGCTACATTGTTATCTTGAATATTGGAGCAATTTATTGTCATTGTCTATTTGAAACAAATCTTACTTTCATGCAAATTACTTGTATCATTTTAATTCATTGATGATACACATGCAACACTTATAAGCTAATTTTATTCCTCTAGTGGAAGCTATAATTGCAACTTATGTTGAACACTATTTCATTTTCAAGCATTGCAAATCAATCTCTTTGAAGCATTTGCATGTATCATTATTTTAATTCGGGAAATTAACACAATTTGCATTTCATCTAGGGATTTTAGTGTAGGAAGGCACCAAGCCTCATTAAAATTTTACCTCCAACATAAGTTGGTTGAAGTAGACATCTTAGGGATCCTCTACTCCTCTATTGACTCCTCACTATGAGATCCATATCATTGGACGAGGGTGAGATCTGAGGATTGAAAAGTTGAATTGTAATCTTGTTGTATAGCTAATTAATAAAATCAACCAAGAGCACTTTCCATTACATTTACTTTACTTGTCTCTTGATGGTTTGAGTTTTCATATGCAAAGTCTATTCCAAAAGCAAGTATTGTAATCATTTCAAACAAGTGTTTTCTTTTCATGTTTCAAGTCTAATTGCATATTGATGTCTTGGTTTAGCACTTCCTTTTCTTTTACATTTCCAAGTTAATTACTAATTTTTGGGTTTCGGCAAGATATGTTTCACATGTTCTGATTTATAAAGCTGATTATTTCAAAAGCATTTTGTATCTTACATATCTTGTGCTAACAATTCTTATTTACATTTGAGGGTTACTTTATTTTGTCTTTTGAGAGCATTGCATTTTACTTTGAGCAAATATATCTTTAAATTGTTGAGCAAATTGAATCCTTATAAGGCATCGGTTTTATGGTTTTTAATCATATTAATGATTGACACTGTTATTTCAAGTTGCTCACTTCATATTTGCTCATAAATCCTTAAAAGTAATCCATTTTCACTATAACACTCTCCTAGAAACTCACATCCTTTAACTTAATTTTTCATTAGGGACCACCCCCCTTAACTAATCTAGGAGATAGCTAAAATGGAGAGAGTCGGGATTAGTGTGACAACCTCTTCCCTGAGTTCCCTACCACCAATCACACCTTATGGGGTTGAAGGCTTTTCTCACTGACTTGTGGGTAGGTGTAGGCGGCAGGGTCAACAGACCCCATTAAAAATATTAATTATTTTAATAAAACACAATCCGGGTGGAATTTCACCAAACGGTTTCTGGGTTCTTTAGAACTCATGTGCCTTAGCCTCTCCACCAATTTTCATGGCTAGAGCACATCCAATGCTACCAAAAACTAACAACATGAACAAGAAGAATTGATTGATGTTGTGTTTCCATGATTGATTGATATTGTGTAACCCATAATTACCACTTTTAGTCCTTCCCTGGTTCCATGCCCCTTCTTCTGGTAATTTATGAGCAATGAACTCTACATCTTTAAGGGGTAATTGATGCATCTAATGAATCTTGTAACCCAAGCTATGCAAGAAGACACACTCGAGGGGTGGTAAAAATAAGTCAAGGAAAGGGGTAACTGAGATCCCACAATTGCTCTTTGTTCACATCATAACATTCAAGGACATTAGGTGCATAGATGGTACACCATAGTGGCATCTTCCATGAAGTTAAACCCAAAACCATATCATCTTTCACTAAAACCTTTTGATTGATGGCTCGGCCTAGGAATTGTTCCTCCCCTTGAGGTTGGAAGCACCTAACAGGGCCCAATGATAGCCCTCCCATATTCAGGTGGGGTAACTTGTTTACAAGTCTTAAGGTAGAAAGACATTTGAAGATGAGGCTTGTGTGATGTACTTTGATGCCTTGTTCAATTAAATATGGCCCACTCTAATACATTTATGGTTTGAGGTACCTTTGATGATGATTTCACTGATTTTGTGACTTGTGTTAGGTGATTGATCCAAGTTCTATTTGCCATGCCTCAAGGGATCTCAACATGATTCTTCAACACATCAGACAGCACGTCCAACCCACCTTAAGCCTTCACGACACTTGCAAGCAGGTCATTGCACACTTTTTGAGGGATGTAGGGCCATGTGATGATTTTTCTACACTGATTATGGTTTCCTCTCCCTCCAACACCTTAGATGTTGATCATTGGAGCTAGGACGTTGCCTCTACAGAGGACGTGCCCTAAGACCTGTTACCCACCAAAAGTGGGTGACCCCATAGGAGAATTTTTCTCCTAGATTTGTCTTTAGCCGACATCTAACAACCCCTAACAACCACTAGTGTAGCCGATATATTGTGTCATTTGATCTCTGCTCCCTGAGCTAGTCATATGTCCCCTCGCCCGTTTTTCGAGAGTGTATGTTTGAAGGTGGGCCATCTAATCCTAAAGGTATGTTTTCATTGTGCTTATGCTTGTTTTTCCTTGGGCACTTTGGGCATGGATTATTGTGTGACTTGGGAGAAGGAACAGTTTTGACTGTAGTTTTGTTCCCTCACCTTAAATGGGGGGTTAATCCTTAATCCTAGCCCAGTGGGATCTCCACTATTGGCTTATAGCTTCAAGAAGGGCACTACTTGGGAAACCTCGATTTTGGTAGTGTAGTTTTGTTTTCCCATTTCACATTTTTCACTCCCCTCCACACATTACAAGCACTATTTCATCATCTTCTCTCCTTGGGTCCACATGACCACTAGGTCCACAAGGCACTGGTACAACCCCTCCCCTTGACCACATTTTTGGGTTGGGCTTGGAAATGTTGCCCCGTAGGTCGATGTAACTAAAAGAACGTTAAAAGCATATCATGGCCACAAGCAATAAACAAAACAAAAGAATATTATAAAATGCAAAAGATGGTCGATATATTCTATTAGCACATGAGTGAAAGCCAAACATGAGCTCTACGCCTTCATTATGGCCATCACCTTGGTTCCTAGGACCCCATGAGTTCCCCCACATCATTACAGAACCCATACACGTCCCAACCCCTGGTAGGTGATGAACTACCCCACCCTAAGGGGGTAATAACTAATATCATACACAGCATGCTCTCATCTCCTGGAGCCTCGAGAACAAAGGTCGAGGTAACTCATATATCCATGATTGCTCCCTCCTACATCTATACACCTAAATATGTGGACATCCCTCATCATTACCACCCGTGAACCCATGGCATTTGGCTTTGAGACCCTTGTGTCCCTATTCACCTCATCATTATTCACGTGACCCCTGTTAATTGAAGGATGGACCTTGGAATTGTCTTTCCCCTTACAGGCTGGGAACACCTAATAGGATTGTTTATTAGCCACTCTACCTAGTGAGGTAACACTATGCTTAAAGCCCCAAATTGGGAAGGGAAGCCCATTATGAAGTCAAAAGTCTCATTTGTGCCCTTGATTAACAAGCTTGGTTCACTTAGATGCACTAATGAATTATTGTACCTAATGGTGAGGAAGTGCATTGGATCTTATATATGATTGGTAAGTGGTTTCATCATGGGTTGGGCAACTTAACTGGAGCCCAAGCCCACTAGAGAATCATATTGACATTTATAGGGGATATGTTGAGAGACATGGGACTCTATCATGTGTTTGAGCATCATTTCTTGCCATGGAAACTCTCAGCACCTTCAGTAGCTTGTTTGATGCCCACATTATAAGATAAGAAAATCCAATCCAAACATCAAAATTCATACATGTTCCAACTCGTCCTCTAAGTGTGAAATTCTCCTGAGAGAGAATGATCCAATCCAAGTGATGATACAAAATGAATTCATGTCTCTCCTATTTATTCACTCATTAGAAGTTTGAGTTACCTAATTTGAGCCTACATTAGCCCATCAACTAAAATAATGTGCAAATAACTATCTTTTGGTGACAATCCCACCAAACTAGCTCATAAACAACATAATAAGCCTCCCAAGAGGTTGAATAATCAATAATGCATGTCGTTGGGCTCTCTAAGAGGCGTGATGAAGTCCATAAGTGCCAAAATAATGAATTGGACTTTCAAAAGAAATGGACAAGGGGTTTGCCCCTTGTTCTCCACATAATAAACTTGTGGTGCTCCCAATAGTTGTGAGGGCACACAAGTGACCTCATGGATCTCCAAGTGAGTCGAAGATGCCTGCAGACCATCTGTAAGGGCTCAAATGATGGTGTAAGTGATGCCACATCAGCATACAAGTCCTGGGTCATCTACCAAGTGCATGGTACAACTGTGGAGCTGGTTGGGCAAAGGTAAACCAAGTGCATCTTCCTCGTCCAATAAGTGAATCTCAAGCAATCTCTAAACATCTCTAGGGATCCATTGAGTGTTTTCTACTATTGTGGAGGCCATGGCTCTCAACGCACACCTTACATGGGCCAATGTGGCCCTTAGGAGGGTCAGAACCCCGTATAGGGAGACCAAACCCAAGATGGAGACCAATTGCAATCCTGCATAAGATCTAATGTGTCCCCTATCCTTCCAATACAAAAAGGAATCAAGGAAATCGAGTAAGAGAGTTTACAAACCATGGACAACAGGTGAGGACTTCATAATGGCATGCCCTTCCATAATGGGCTTTGGCATGTGTTAATGCCTCCAAGCTCCAAATGGGGTTAACCATGTATCCCATTAGGTGGTTTCTACTTCTAAAGGGGATAATATGTCCAAGATAGATCCTTTAAATGGTGGTGGCATGTGATAAAGATATGAATGGAGTAGGGAATGAAAAGGGGTAGCCTCGAGCCACATTCTGGGGTACAAGGGTAGCTAGAAAAAGAAGGGAAGCCCACACTTGGGTATATAACGTATAGGAGGGAACAATCATTGTACATGAGGTGTCCCGACCTTGATTTTTCCACCCTTCTTTAAATGCCTTTTATGATTTTTCTTTAATTAACTGCTTGGGGCTTAAGGGGTGAGAGCATGATGTGTGAGATATAGTAGTGGATACCCCTTTTAAGGTAGGGCAATTCATTGCCCATTAGGGGTTGGGACAATCATGGGCTCCTAAATGATAAAGGAGGCTCAGCTAGGGACTGTAGGAACCAGGGTGATAGCTATGATGATGGGGTAGAGCTCATGTATTGGATTTTGCCCACATGCTAAATGTGTTTGTCCCGGCCGTCTTTTGCATTTTGTGGTACATTTTCCTATTGAATGTGGTCAATTATTCTTTTGCTTTTATTTTCAGTTGCATCAACCTCCGGGGCATCATTACAGAACTGACCCAAGGTGTGGGCAAGGGGAAGGGAAAAACTAACCCTATGTAGACCCAGTAGAGGAATGTGGACCTAGTGGAGGAATGTGGACCCAGGTGGGAGAAATGATTAATGGGGTTATAATGAGTGGAAGGGGAATAATATATATGTATGGGGCAGCGGGACCACGCAACCAAAATCAAGGTTTCCCATGTAGTACCATCCCTAAAGCCCAAGGGTCAGTAAAAGAGGTCCCACGAGACTAGGGTCCAAGGTTAACATCCAAGAGAGGTCTAAGGGACAAGAGTACAAACCTAGCCCACTATTCCCACGAATCCCCCCATTAATCCATGCCCGAAAGTGTCAATGATAAGCAAACTACAATACTCAATTACCAAATGACGAGGCATACCTTTACGTTCGGGAGGCCCACCTTCAAACATACGATCATGGCAGATGGGTGAGGCACCACATCGCTGGCTCAAGTGGCGAAGAAATGGCACGATGAGCTAGTTGGTGGCTGCAAGGGGCTACTGGCTATCGGATGAGGACCATCTTGGACAAAAAAATTCTCCTAGGGATATCACCCACAAAATGGTGGGTAACATGGCCTTCCAACGGCCCTTCTTCATCATGACATCATCAATTCGGCTTACTTATGGATGGCCTTTTCAGAACTTGTGATAGCTATTTGCTTGGCTTATGACCAAGGCTTGTTCTTAGCACATTATTCTATAATTTTGGGGGCTCATTAGGCTAATTCGATTTAGAGACTCATAAATAGAAAAGAGACTCATTTGTGAGAACTCTGTTGAAATATGTAACTAGGTTCGGTCTTCATAATTGTCTTATGTAATCATGATTTTATGTATTTGATGTAAAGAGAAAAGAAAATTTATTATTATTATTTTGTAGCATGGGTTTCATGCTCAAGGTCATTTTATTTATAGGTCAAGCACCCATTGAGTGCTTCTAGGGCTTTGTCATAAAGTCTAGGACTCAAAGAAGTCATTGTCATATGTAAAGACCCTATTGGGCATGTTGTATCATGTAAAAGGAATTTATTTAGAGTCAAATGCCCTCCTCCAAGACCAAGTCAGTCCGCTAGAAGACAAGTTGGCCTAGCAGTGACAAGATGGCCTCTTTAGGGTTATTCAAACATCACAAGAAAGACTATGTAAGGAAGAACTCGACCTCATCAAAGAAGCATCCAAGCAAGTTCGTTGAAGCACAAGAAAGGCAAGAATAACCAGCGAAGGAGGAAACTCAAGGAGAGAAAAAGTCAAATGCCCTCCTCCAAGACCAAGTCAGTCCGCTAGAAGACAAGTTGGCCTAGCAGTGACAAGATGGCCTCTTTAGGGTTATTCAAACATCACAAGAAAGACTATGTAAGGAAGAACTCGACCTCATCAAAGAAGCATCCAAGCAAGTTCATTGAAGCACAAGAAAGGCAAGAATAACCAGCGAAGGAGGAAACTAAAGGAGAGAAAAATCGAAGTACTTAAGGACTGTTTTGGGCCTTCATCTCTCACACGTGTGAAACTAGGGCATCACTGTTATTGCAGCAAGACCGAATTGCAGAGAAGCCAAAAATTTGAGAGCAAGAAGATCAAGGAAGGAAGCCAAGTTATCAAGGGAGAGGAAGCACATTAAGCAAAGGAGAGAGAAAGTCATCTCAGCCACTAAACCACCCACATGTGCGAAAATCACAGGAAGGGCCGAAAAGTTGCAGAACTGATGGAGCCGAAATTTTTTGCAAGCATCAAAATTGTGCAAAGGAAGGAGTGTTTGACTTAAGTTGACTTCGTGGAAGAAAAGACTCATCAAAGGAGAGGTTGACTTGGTCTTGGAAGGGTCTTTGTCAAGGGTCTTAGGTCTTGGAATTCGTTATTTGAAGATTCTATAAGAGAAGAATTCTTGTCGGTTTTCCTCTCAAGAGGAGAGATTTTGGCCCTAGCTAGCAGCCTACATTTTGTGATCTCTTGTCTCATTGATGTTCATAGTTTGGTAGTTGTTTGATGATAAGAAGTTCACAATAATAATTATATGAAAGAAGAAGCTAATTACAATTACATCAAGTAAAAGAACATCACAAGCAGTTATCAAAGTAAGAGAAATCACTCTAATCTAGCTGGCCTTGATTTCTCAACAGTAAAAGACAACAAATGCAACAGTTAAGAAGTTGATGATATCTACCATGTAGACAAGATAAAGTAGTTAACCTTGTGAATTAAAATTATTGTTCTTTTTCACCCAAATTCCTGAATTGAACCTTTCTAAGTTGCTATTAGACATTATTTTACCATCAATCAAATCACAATGACAACCAAAAGAACCAAGAGATAACACTTTTGAATTTTGGTAAGCAACAGAAATCACTTCTAGTCTTTTTCCTTTGATGTATATCATCATATCTGTTTCTATCGTATTGCATAAACATCATAACATCCCAAAAGAGGAATAGGATCTCATTTTTGCACTAAAGTCCTACATCATTAAACATATGCATATCTAAATGAACAATACCCTATGAATACTGAAATAAATCCACAAAAATGCTCCAGCAAAGTGTTGCTATTGTCAATTGCACCTACGAAGTTCACTACTGTCATATTGGAAATAACTTACGGTTGAATAAGTTTCAAAAGAACGAGAAGTCCAATAATGTATACCTGCAATTAAAAAGTCGATACAAATCAAATTAGAACTTCAATTGTTATATTACTTTTTTTATTCAAGTCCTAAGCCATAAATTTCTTGCCCTATCATTCACTCAACATTGTAATGACAAGAAAATGATCCAATAATCTTAAGAACAAATGATATGTTTAAGTGCATAGTGCATACACAAGATAACTCAAAAGATAAATATACTTTCTAACCTAAGTAGTTACAGTTGCGGATGCAGATGCTGTGATAGAGAACATTTTTTAAATTAGCATCCATCATGGTATGAGGGTGGTGCACAGATATATGTGTGTGCGTATATGTATAAAATATATTTTAAAAAATCTTTATAAAAACATAGATAAAATTTATGTAAAACAGTCAAAACTTAAAACATAAAATTTGTGACATGAATTGTATAACCAAACTTCATACCATGGAACAGCCACAATATCCAAATTATATGGATTTGCCAAAATTCGAGAGAAGGTAACACAATGTGAGAAGTACGAATCTTGAGGAAAATTAGCAGGTGTACAATCTATATTTTGGCACTATACAAATCTTACGGAAAGTTAGTAAGTGTACAGTCTATTATCACTTGCACTAAAAGGGATTGAATGAAACATATAGGGAAAATGCCAATGTCACTTCACATAGTCCCTATC
The DNA here is from genome assembly GCA_000404065.3 of Pinus taeda. NCBI lineage: Eukaryota > Viridiplantae > Streptophyta > Pinopsida > Pinales > Pinaceae > Pinus > Pinus taeda. Next base: position 37,799 of record APFE031523540.1, on the reverse strand, counting down.
ACTTTACACTAGTGCTTGCTAGCCTCAGGATGGAATCCCTAGTAAAAGTTAAAACTCACCACTGGAAATTCAGATTTAAAGTGACCAATGCCTTAAATAAAATGGTGTGGAAAGAAAGAAATAAAAGAGAAAGTTGATTCAGCACATGTGAAATTAGCCACCAAGAAAGTGATCATCTTTATTACGAAAGTTGTGAATACAAAGTTTGGTACATCAAATTAAACGAAAAAATTCTGAGGGGACGTAAAGTCACTACAGATGGTCTCTCTTCCACACTGGTCAAGGGATATATACAATCATGTGATTGGTGGAGGCACAAATACTAAATCTCCAATCAACTCGACAATTTGGCATGAAAGTGAATAGAAAGTGAAATAAGGAAAAAAAGAGTAAGAAGAGGGTGGAGGCATGAATACCAAATCTCCAATCAACTCGACAATCTGGCATGAAAGTGAAGAGAAAATGAAATAACGAAACAAAAGAGTAAGAAGAGGGAGGACTCAAGAATAACCAATGAAGAATTCCTTTGCTTGCTTCTTTTCTTATACTTAAAATTTTTGTTTCGAAGAAAGCCTTGTGCTGATTTGGAGTGTTTTCCTAACAAAGACTGTGTCTTAAAAATAACACAAAAGCAACTTCAGAATAGCTCCAAAGGTTGCATGATCCCATCTTCATAAAACCATGTTGAATATATCACACATATGTTGATCCACCTATCTACCAAGTTAAGGTAACTAGCACCCACAAGTCACAAGTAACATAGCCCCACAGATCCACCTGCTCTACCCGGTCAAAGTAACCTACAATCACACGTTAACATGGTCCACTATGTCATCCAATACACCCTCTCTATCTAGTCTTCTTGCCAAAAATAAAAAGGATGATTTACGAAAAAAGTGCCAAGGGCAAGATCTCAAAAAAGGAAAAGACAGAAGGTAAGATATTTTAGACCAAAAATGAAATGGGTAATGTTACCCACCAAAAGTAGGTGACCCCATAGGAGAAACTTTACTCCTTCCATCTCTTCAGCCAGCAGCCAGCAATCCCTGACAGCCACTAGTAGTCGATGATGACATGCCATTCATATCTTTGCCACCTGCATCAATCATATGTTTCCTCACCCGTATGGGAAAAGCACATGTCGGAAGGTTGACTTCTAATCAAAAGGTGCTTTATTCATTTGGCAATCGGATGCTTATGCTTGTTTGTATTTGGGCATTTGACATGGATTATGGGGTTACTTGTAAGAAAGAAGGGTGATCTTTTTCTCTCACCTTAAATGGGGAGTTAATTTTCAATCCTAGTCTAGTGGGACCTCCCATAATGGCCCAACGAGTATAGGAGGCGCACTACTTGATAAGCCATGATGAGATAGTGTGGCACCACCTTTCCCTATTCCACACTTACCACTTTCCATCTTACATTACAAGCCCCTCTTCCATCTCCATTCTTTGTGTTCAACTGACCACTGATTCATTGGAATTTGGCACCCACACATCCTCATGCCTGGGTAGGGCCTCGAAATTTTCCTTGGGAGGTTCATATAGCTAAAAGAAACAGAAAGAGCATATGATGGCCACAAGCAAAAAAAAAAAAATCAAAATGCAAAAGATGGTCTAGACATTCAAATTAGCACATGGGAAAAAGCCAAGCATGAGCTCTACCTCACTCATTATGGCCATCACCCGGTTCCTAGGCCAATGTTGCTCTATCATCATAAGACAAAGGAACCTTTGCATATCCCAAACCCTAATGGGTGATGAACAGTCCCATCATAAAGGGGGTAAATAATTGCTATAAATCATACAAAGCAAGCTCTCATTCCTTGAGTTATGAGTAGTAATACAAAAAATAAAAATAAAGAAAAAGTAGAAGGCATAAGAGGGGTGGAAAAACAAAGGCCGAGTTGGTAACTCATGCACCCATGATTGCTTCCTCCTCACATCTATACACCCAGGATGAGGATCCCCATCAGGTTGGTCCCTTTGACCATGGCACTTGGCCATGAAGTCTTTTCCCCTCTGTTCCATCATAATTCACATGGCACCTATTAACTGAAGGGTGGACCAAGGACATGCCACTTCCACTTGGGGGTTGAGAACACTTGATAGCATCATCTATTAACCACTCCTACTTAGGGAGGTAACACCATTACATGACCAAAGCCAAAATTTTGGTAGGGAAATCGAGTATGAAGTGCTAATTTGCCCATCACTTTCAAGTTTGGTTCACTTAAATGTACTAATTATTGAATGTACCTAATGGTAAAAGTTGTAGCACTGGCTATTGTGTGTGATTGACATGTAGTTCCATCTATAGGTCTAGGCAACTTAACTAGGGTCCAAGTCCTTCATAGGGACATATTGACACCCACAGGTGAGGCGTTGAGAACCATGGAACTCCATACAGTTATAGAGCACCACTTGCACCTCCAGCATCCACAATGTTCCAACACATTGCCACACATTGTTGACTTTTATGGGATGATGCACCTGGACCAGCATGCTCCCAGCCAACTTAGCACTAATCAGATGGGATGGCAACAAGTCCAGAGCCCAAATGAGGATGGTCTCACACCTTGAGACATGGGAAGGTTAGCAGCACCTTGGGAGCCCTCAACATTGGAGCAAAGACAGACATTTTGGCCACTACAAGACCCATGAGACCACTTTTGTGCCCCAAAGCTAAAAAGAGGCGTCCATAGAGGGAGATTGACAGAGATCTAAGGGCCAACACCTAGAGTGTGATTTTAGAGGGCTTCTACACACTTCATGGCACTCTTGACCCTCGGCGCTTGCCCTAAAAGGCCTACGCATGCATGATGTCAACACTATCTCTCCTACAACTCACACATGTGGGAGAAATATTATGTTTTTGCATTGGCTACTAGGTTGGCTTGTGACCTAACTTGTGTTAACACATTATTTTATAACTTTTAGGGGGCATTAGGCTAAAATAAGGATTTGAATTCCTCATATAAGCAGAGGAATTGTATCATTGTTGTATCTCATCATCACAGCTTGGAGATTTCGACCTCTCTTTAGAAATTTCAGCCTATTTCTTATGGAGGATCAAGGATCTATGAATGCATTTTGATATTTGGAGTTGACTTGTCTATCTTTGGAGCTATTCTTTGGAATTAATGGATGGAATATTTTGCATGTTATCTTGTAAGTGAACCTTTGTTGATTAAATTTTTTCTCTATGTCTAATGTATGGAATAATGTTGAATCTAGGCTTGCAAATTATGCCCCAATTTGTTGAAGATTTATTGAATTGCTATCTAGATATCTATTGCATTCATTAGTCATACATAACATGTGAATGAATGTCCTAGTGTTGAACTCCTGGTAGCTCTCTCATGAAATCTCTACTATCCATTACATAGGTAAGTGTTGAAATTGTGGTGAGGGCATCAAAATTTTGACCTTCTTAGAAGCTTTTTAGTTAATCTATAACATAATAGACTCCACCCTTCCAAGGATCTAAGCACTAGCCCTCCTTTTGGATGATCAATTTAACTTTTAATAAATTAATTTCTCCTTCTCTCTTTTGCCCTAATTCAGGTCCTTCAAGGCCAAGTGAGATAACTAGGGCTTGGTGTAAATCCCCAAGCAAGGTGAATTTGTGGGATTGGAGAGCCTAAACATCAAAAGGATAGCATTTTCCACAAATCTATCCTTTTGGTGGGCATCCACTTCAATCTTGTCCATAAATTTTCTTGCCCTAGTTATTTGCCCTGAGGGGGAACCATAGTCTAGTTTTGCTTCATCTTAGGGGCTTCTATGAAGGTTTCATGAGCCTTGGCCTTGCTAATATACATTGTTGGGAACCTTTTATCCTAGCCTTGACCTTTAGTTACACCAACACTCAACTCATCAATCAAACCATAGGTCTAGTGCTTCATCAAATAGGCCCCTATCAGGAAAGCGAATTGCCTCCGATTGGAGCCTTGAACCTAAATCGTGTCATTCTTGTAGAAACCCCTATTCTGTCACCTTGTAACCTAATCTTAGAATATCTATTAGGTGACATAGACCTTCTCACATACTGAGGCTCCTCCCATCGATGGAAATCCATAAAGAGTAAGGGGTTTTGGCTATGGTGACCAACGTTGCACGAAACGCACCCCCCCCACCCCAAGGGTCTAGACCGGGATCTGTGTTCTGTACCGATCTGTGGGGGATTTGCGATTCGGAATTCTAGAACCGCGGATCGAGTCGACAAACACAATTCCTGGAAATTCAAAATTGTGTCGGCCCGAACCCCGGTTCCAGATTTCCAAACCACGGATCTGTCTCAGATCCATGGCGGATTGGGAACAGATCCAATGCCGAATTGGCAGTCCTGCGGTGGCCGATGTAATGTCCCTAATTTTGATTTTTCATCTAAGGGAGTTAATGGAATTTATTGGGGAGGTGCTAAGCATAGCAAAATTTTGTAACTTGAGTATTGGAGACATTTTTGGGGTATGGGACTTGGGAGAAATAGAAAATTATTTTGCTAGTGGAATGTGGGGGCCACACCCACAAGAAATATGCACCACTAGGGAAGAAATCGAATTGCTAGTGAAGGGAGGTCGAAATATTTGGAGGGACCCACAAGGAAAAATAACGCAACAATTATAAATAGAAGGTTGGGGGCAGCAATTGGCAACTTTGAAAATTTGACATTTACACATTGTTGCTCAAGCTGTTCTGTTGGGTCACCCTCTTTCGGTGGATTTTGAGTGCCACCCTAGGGAGGTAAATTTGTTGCTATAGTTGAAGGGGGAGGTGTGTGGAATTTTGGGAGCATCTTTCAGCCATTCCCCTCAACTATTTCATGCTCTAGGGAGGATGCAGTAGAGGAACTTGTGCCACTTATTTCAGCTATTTTCCAAGGGGTGTTTGCCAGGAGAAATTTAGAGAAGTTGCTCCAGGGGAAGACTAAGCTTTGTGGAGAATTTCGAGGCTGGAGATAGCTGACTTTGAGAGGAACGACTTTATCTTCCTAGGGCTTGCGCAAGGGGTCACTGGACAACGTTTCTATGGAGTTGATTTCAGCTATTTGGTGTCAAGATTTGATGCAAGATTTCTCCCCAACATTCAAGAAAACTTCCTTTATCATTCCTATTGCAAATTGAGGAGAAATAAGGAGGATTTTAGCAGATTTCATCACTGGGAGACGTAATCTTTGTTCAGGAGGGTGTAGTGCCAATATAGAGCAATTTTGGAAGGTCGAAATTAGCCAAAACCCTTTCTGGGTTTTTGTGGGTTTTTTGAAAGGAATCCGGGGTTAAATTTGCAGAATTTTCCGGGCAGTGTTCAGGTTATAAATCCTTTTTTTGTCCAACAGTACATTTTACTATTTAGCCGATAATTGCACCATTTTGTGGGTTTTCCGGGTGGTTGGTTTGGTGAAGATTCCTTTTCTGGGTTTGGATGAGTATTTTTGGGAGAAGCTACAGCTGCATTTTCACGTGATTTTGGGCATCATAGAGGGTCATTCTCAACATTTCTAGTGCAACAGTAGTTGTTAATTTTTGGGTCTGCGCGGAAGGATATTGGGCGGAAGTTTCCTAGCTCTTGGGGTCATTTCTTCCACTTGGGTTTGCTCTAGCTTGCTTATGCAAGGCTAGATGCACTTGTTCCTTGCTATATGTACTCTTTACAGCTCATGATTTAATAAAATGGCTCAGCGTATTTGCCAGCTTCTTGGTGTTTTTGATGGAGTATGCGTGTTTATGATTTTATTTTTTATAGCCTAGTTCATGTGTCTGTTATTAGCTGTAAATTTCAATTAGGAACATTATAGTAGTATCAGAGCATGATCTTGGCCCAGCTGTGGGAAACCAATAAGATCACGGAGGATTCGAATATGTCGACACAGTGACAAGTAAGACCATAGACAAAGCCATGGCTCAAGGGAAATTCAGTATGCAGGAATTCTGGGGTGGAATTCGTTGGAACGATGAGAGGTTGACCTAGATGAGGAGGGTGACAAACCAAACCCATCTTCATCCATTCATCAGAGACACTAGAAGTACATAAACCGTGGGGGTGCAGCCTCAAAAGGAGCAGACAGGGCACGGACAGTTAAAGGGTGAGACCAGGAGGTGATTTTGCTGGTGCAGACCTAGCTTTAGATATCAAGAGCCTGAGGAGGACGAGGTTGAGCATGATGTTGAGGGCCCACATGATGGTGAGGAGCACATCGATATACCTGGTGGGGCGCAGGAGTGACCATTGTTAGAAACCTCTTTGGTAGCCCCAATTGACACCTTGGTGGAGAGAAGAGAGCCTACACCCATAGAGCCATCTGTTGAGGAGGTGCCACCCATGGACGAGAAGCCAATAGTTGTTGATGTATCTGGAGTTGTGACTGAGTTTATAGGTGATAGATGCCCACAGCAGTTCCATCAGTTTTAGGTCGACATTCTAGCATTAAAAAGGAAGGTCGCGTTAGTGAGAGAGGGCTATTCTGCAACAAAACGAGGAGTTGGATGGCATAAGAGTGGTTTGTGTTGAGTTCACGACAAAATTGACTCACGTTGGGGAGCAGTTGGATTCCCTACTAGTACAGCCTATGTCGCAAGGTTCACCGAACTTGACCCTTGAGGTTCGAAATTCGGCGAACCCAAAAAAAAATTCAAATCCGTTCAGGTCCAGCGAACCTGATAGTCGAACCTCAAATTTGAACCTCAATGAATTCGAACCTGAAGGTGAACCTAAAGATAAATTTGAAACTAAATTTTATAATTTTTTTAATTTTTTGGGGTTCGAGGTTAGAGTTCGGGCAGTTTTGGTCAATTGTTTCAAGGTTTATGAGAAAGGCCATGGGAAATACATGGTTTTCTCTTGTTTTGCTTCCCGCCAGGTTAGTTTCCCACGATGGCCACTGGTTTGACTTTATTTACCATGGTTGTCGATAGACTTTCAAAAGCCAACTTCAGTCTGAGTGTACTCGCTCTAGTGTGCTTAGTGCTGCCACTGCGTGTTGTATTCTCTGCGATTTCCTAAATTCAATTTCTAGATGCTACTTGTCCCCACCGCCCAGAGCATGAAGTGAATAGTGGTCATGATTTGTGGCTCGTGGTTGCTCATTGCTACTCATATAGCTTTATTGATTGATTATTATTTTTTATTGTTTTGTCATATATATATAGTGGTCGTGATTTGTGGCTCGTAGTTGCTCATTGCTCCTCATATAGCTTTATTGATTGATTTTTTTTTTATTATGTTGTCATATATATATATATATATATTCAAACTTAATGCCGAACCTCATATGAGCCTCCTCGAAAAATTTGAATTCGAATCGAACTTAATTGTTGCCGAACTCGAATTCGAACCTGAACTGTGTGACATAGGGTACAGCTAGAGTGCACGCTGGAGCATCAGAGTAGCCCTCTTCAGGCATACACAGACGAGGCTAGCAGCACTGTTAGATTACCTTTGCCCATTGGAGAAACAAAGACAGAGCTACCTAGTCAGATTTCATGCGCTGACTATGATAGCAAGATGAGACGACCTGAGTTGCACAGGGTGCAACATCCGCGTGCTGGTGTTGTTCTATGTGCGAGAGTTCGTGCATTTGATCCCTCTCTTAGGGTTGGATGGCAAGAGATTCTGAGTTGGTACTTGATGGAGTGGGCTATGGAGATGGTAGTGGACCCGGGTGTAGCTCAGCAGGAGCTTCCAGGCACTAGGGATGTTGGAAGCCTAGACTAGCATTGGGATCCGGGAGGGACCACCTATCATTTCCCAGGTATACCAGTTGGCTACGATCTGGATGGTATAGTTGACCTAGCAGCTGAACACGCGCATTTGCTAGGGGAGTTTTGGCCAGTACCAATGGCAAACCAATTTGTGGGCAGACTCCTTGGGTTGTCTTCATATGACAGGTGTGCATGGGATCACAGGATGGTCATCATACTCTAGTAGGAGTTTGTCGGAGGAGGTGGCAGTAGTAGGCCACTAGTCAGTGCCTTATATGGACTTGGGGATTCTTCACATTTGTGTGGGGCACGAAGGGCATGGAGGAGCAGAGCATTGGTGGCATCACCACTGGTAACTAGGGAGATTCACTTCTTGGGTCTCTCAGGGAGTATTTGGAGGGGAGATCCACTCATTGGAGAGTATGGTGATACGACGGTGGAGGTGATGATACGAGTCGGGTGTGGGCCGATGCACATGGACACAGCTTTAGGCCATCACATCCAGGGATGGGTAGGATCATGCGTGGAGTAGTGGTCTGCAGATGGGCATGGAGACGCATTGGTGTGTGTCGTGGCCTAGAGTATGTTGGACTGCATTGAGGAGTAGGAGTACCTCACATTCAGGGAGTGACAAGTGCAATGACACAGGCGGGACACAAGACGGTACAAGATGGTATAGCCGTAGCCTAGGCTATCCAGCGGTGTACAAGGATAGGTTGCGGCATACAATGGCATGTCAAGGAGTGTGGTGCTGCTTGGTGGTATGTAGTGACGCACAAGGCGGCGCAGCGGGCTCTTGGAGCATTGCCTCCAAGGAGACCTATGGGCAGGGGCATTAGGTGTACCATTGCATGCAGCTCACCTAGGATCGATGAGGACATTATTGAGCATCTAGAGACACCATGTTTAGTGGAGACAGGGCTTCGAGGGGGTTATCAGCAGATCCGAGGCAAAGAGAGGGTCGTCCACAGGATTACTCTTGAGTATTCCAGCAGAATCTTTCTCATACCCTTTGGGACATACCCACCCATCATCCTCCAATGTTGCTTACAGTCGTAGAGTGTTTTGTTGTTGCCCCTTGACACTCTCCATTAGGCTCACCCTAGACAGTTGGATGAGACAGCGCATGTCATGAGCCAAGAGGAGACTCTCCAGTTGAGACACTTGGTAGGTGCGTGAGTTGACAGATACAGGCTTAGGGATGGTGTGGTTGATTGTCGAGGTAGCATATGTTCCACCCCTGGGCTCACACTTGGGGAGGCAACCGAGAGGGAGTTGCATGTTGCTTTTTCAATTGGACAGCTCGAGGCGTTAGGTGAGCATGAGGTGCGAGAGCCTTCTCGAGGAACACCTTGATAGGATATCCTACTCCATCAAATTTCTTCTCGCACGCCATGGCTAGCCGCTTGGCAACAACAATGGTCTTCACCAAGTTCAATTTGTTCAAGGTCGAATTCCCTTGTAATGTTTCAATTTTCACTTGCAGTTAGTGGTTTCAGTTTGTTCATGCATCTAATATTCAAATTCTATTATTTTCATGGGAGTTAAACCTTTTCAGTTTCAGAGTAATAAGGGTTTCAGTTTTTTGGTGCTAATATGTTTACCATGTACTGACATTTTAACGTGGAAGTGTGTTGAAATTGGAAACTAGGGCCAAACTCCATGTGGGTCATCTTATTTATGGCAGCTGATATTTTTCTCAGATCCCTCTCATCGAGAGGTGTAAGATTGATCTAAAGATCATCCAATTCCGATAAGTATTCATGGAGATGTGAATTTATTTGTGTTATTAGACAAATCGTCAAGGTCGGCCAGCAACCAAATAACCCCCACGTATGCTCAACGTTTTAGTATAAAAGGAGGTGACTTGAGAGTCATTTGTACACACTTCACTCTTAATTTATCTCCACTCGCTTTGGATTTTAGTGGAAGAGAAATCTAGGAGGATGAATCCCTAGACACGTGAGGAAAGGAGGCTAAACAAGTTGCCCTAGACGCAGTCCTAAAGAGGATTGTCTAGCCGCAATTCAAGGGAGGAGACCCCTACTTCTATACGTTGCCCAACCTGCCCTCTACGCTACCTAAAGGAGAGATATAGCATGGTGAAGAAGGCCTATTCATGCTGCCCAAATACGCTGGTCTATTTTTCCCTAGCCGCAGTAAGGAAGACAGGCCAGTGAGGGTTTGAAGGGACGTTTTCAGGTGACCGAGTGCTGGAAGGAGGGTCGAAGAACCTTACTGAGGGCCGCAATAATTAGGGACTGTTATGGGCTAGAAAACGCAGGGATATTCTCTTGTAACAGGCCGAGTAAAGGGACCTTCCTGTTGTGATTAGGCCGCAAGCCTGTAGGCATTGTTTTGAGGGTCAAACATCCCCATACAAGGAGTTGTAGGTGCCTCCTCAAACAACGAAATCACTTAACTTGGAGAGGAGAGGAGGCCGCATAATTTAAGGTGTGTTTTGGGCATGATTTTTGGGTTGTTGTAGGTTACAATGGGATCCCTAACCAGTGACCAAAACACTGCCCATGAATAGAAGTGCAGAAGTATGTATTCTTCTCCATTAGTGGCTTGTGTTAGGTCATTGCTTTGAATTATTTGGATCAATTTGATAGGAGAGGTCTCTTCAGATATCTTAATGAGAAGAAGCTCCTATAACACACAGATCAGCATTGTACATGTTGATGACAGCCTCGTTTGTGTCCTAAGAATGTGGATCATAGTCTATCTTGCTGTTGGGCTAGGCCATAGGCCATAGCCAACAGCTATGGCAATGTGACAGCATGATAGAAGTAATGGTGTAGTATGGTGTTGATTGATGCAGCACTGGTACATGGTGCAGCAATAGCAGCAATGGTACTTGGTGCAGCAAGTACATGGTGCAGCATTGTTACAGCAATGAGAACTGCAAGTACAATTTAGCATAGTGCAATGAAAAGCTCAGCAGTACAATGATGGGTACAGTCATGATTAGTGAAGCATGATGAGATGCAACATAGTGATGATGGGTGCAGCATGATGATGAGGAGCAGCACAATGATAGGTGCAGCATGGTGATGGAGTCACCTTGGATAATCAGTTGAAGCAGCATGTCTTCAACTGAGTTCAGCTACCTCATGTATCATCTTCTTAGAGATGATCTATGCTCTTATTTAGATAAGTCAAAGTATTGACTTCTGTTGTAGATGTATTATCTCTCCCTCTCTCTGTTGAACTATTGAAGAACATATAAGAAGAATTGATCAAGGGTTTCCCCACATTGGGGTTTGTCCCTGGCTAGCGCCACATCTTGTGTCCTCTTGTCTTGGTTTTGTTTTACAATTTATGTTTATGTTCTTCTGAATTTGCTATATGTTGATGTGATTGCTAATCTGGAAAAGATATTGAGCTAACTATGAAAATTGAAATAAATTTCTCTAAGCATAGAACATACCTAAAATTAACATGGCATCAGAGGTGAGGTGAAGACAAAGCCCAAGCAAGAGTGAAAGAGCAATCACCGAAGACAGTTGGGAAAGGAAAAAGGCTCAATGGATTCCTCATCCCTATTCAAATCCACCAAGGGTGAAGTCGAAGCAGAGAATAATATCAGAATGGCGCAGCGAAAGCTTCTGATGGCCTACCTGAAGATCACTTCAATGGGAAGTTCGGATCTAAGGATGGAAGGAAAGGCAGATGCCTTGCTTGTAATAAGTTTGGCCTTTATGCGAAGGAGTGTCCGAATGGTAGGGACACATCACTTGATGATGATAACAATCATTCCAGGGACATCTTCAATGATCGAAGGAATGATAGGTAATGCAAGTCATCAAGGAAATAGTCGTCTCTTCAAAGAAAGCAAGGAACTCCAGGTATGAAGAATCAAATGTTGTTTTTGGTAAGATAAAGAGGTATTATCTTATATTGGCCCTCCCCTCCAGACTCTTTGGGAATCTAGCTTATTCATTGTAGTACTTCAAGGAACTTCATCAGATAAAAGGGTGCTCTCTCTAAACTGGTAGAGATGGAAACAATCGTGGAATTATACTTGGAGTCAATGCCACCTATCCTGGAAAGGGTGTAGGAAATGTTACCCCTCAATTGAATGAGGGTAACTCGATTCATTTACAAGAATCTCTTTTATGTACCTGATCACAAGAAGTCCATTTCGGTAATGGAAATCAAAGGTTTCAGGGTGGCATTCATCGATGGAAAGGTACGTGTTTGAAAATATAATTTTCAAAGATGCTTTTACTTATGGGTTCAGGGTTAGCAATTTGTATCAAGTTGCAGGAAGTCCATTGGGGACCATGTCAGTTGACACATCTCATCTATAGCACCAGAGGTCTGCTTATTATGGGGCCCCACCCGATGTGATTCAAATGGTGACAGGGATGCATGAATTCAAGAAGAGCATGAAGGTACATGTCTGAGATGTACCAAAGGTAAAATCTTACAAGGGGACCATTCCCCTCATGTAGCAAGTCCACAAGTTTGGAACAACCTGAGGGGTTTGAGATTCATGATCGGAAATCTCATGTATGCAGGTGAAAGAAAGCCCTCTATGGCTTGAAGCAAAACACCCCGCGCTGGATATGAGAGGATTGATAGTTGTCTGATGAAGTTGAGATTCACTAAGAGTGAAGTCGATCCAAACCTTTGCTCGTAGGTTGTGGATAATAGTCCTCTCATACTGCCACCTTCTGAGGACGACCTCTTTCTAACAAGTGCAGACCCTCTCATCTACAAAAGTAAGAGGAAGTTGGATTCCGGAGTTGGAATGGTGAACTACAAGCCCGTGACTACCTCGATGGATATTAACTTTCAAAAGTTATGTGGTAAGGATACCGGACCTGATTTGGGAAATGCCTCTGAGTTTAACAAACTCATACTAGCATTGATGTTTGTCAGACCAGGCAGTAACTCCTCAACCAAAAATTGGTTCGTGTGTTTATTCCTTCAGGTTGGCCTTATTATATACATGAGGGAGAGACTGTTCACTTTATCTCCCAATGACTGTTCACATTACTTATTTATTTATTTACATTATGTTCACCCAACCCTGATGATTAGGTGTCATCATTCCACCCCTTAATCTAAAGGGATGTTGGTGAGTCCAAGCATCATTCTGAATCGTTCAAGCTTTTCACTTCCAAGCGCTTTGGTGAAGATATCTGCAATTTGCCCATTAGTGGAACAATGACGGAGATGGATTGTTTTGGCCTCAACATGATGTCGAATCAGATGATATTTAGTATTGATGTGCTTCGTTCAATCATGGAACTTTGGGTTCTTGGCTAACTTTAATGCAGAGGTATTGTCAATCATGAGTGGAGTTGATTGCACTTGTTTTACCTGCAAATCTTCAAGAATTTTCCTAAGCCACACAATTTCTTTTGTTGCTTCAGCTGCTGCCACGTATTTTTCTTCTATTGTGGAATCTTCTGGAACTGATTGTTTGCGTGATCTCTAGGAGACAGCTCCTGATCCAAGACTCATAGCATATCCTGATGTAGATACCCCAGTTACTTTGTCTCCATCGGAGACTGAATCAGAGTATCCAATCAAGCTGAAATCATCCACCTGTGTATACTTGATTCCAAAGTCTTGAGTTCCCTTCAAGTACCTTAGAACTCTTTTTGCAGCAGACCAATGTCCCTCACAAGGCTTTTGCATAAACCTGGAGAGGATTCCAA
>APFE031523540.1:0-18877 GCA_000404065.3 Pinus taeda | reverse complement strand
AGATAAGAGCATAGATCATCTCTAAGAAGATGATACATGAGATCAGTTGAAGACATGTTGCTTCAACTGATTCTCCAAGGTGACTCCTTCACCTATCATTGTGCTGCATCTCGTCATCATGTTGCACCTCACCGTGCTGCACCATGTTGCACCCATCATCACAATGCTAGACCTTATGTTGCACTACTGTCCCATGTGCCATTGTTGCACCATGCAGCCATGGTTGTCCCATGTGCCATTGTTGTACCATGCTAGCCACTATTGTCCTATGTGGCATACTGTTGTCCCACTGTTAGTGACATGGCCATTCCATGTTTGCTTGTTGTCCCATTGTTTTGTTGTTTCCCATCACAACTTGCTATACCTTGTTGTTGTCCCAATAGCCTTGCATACCTTGTTGTTGTCCCATGTGTCTTAGTAGCGCCATGTAGCCTAGCTATCCCATTTACTAGCACTATTGTACAATTTCATTGTTGTCCCATCATTGTGTTGTCCCAACATGCTGCTATCCCATTGAACATTGTTGTACCATGTCCTAGGACCCTCGTCCATTAGCATCCTCATCACCAAAATACCATCTGCTGCATGCTACAGCTCATTGTTCAAGGTCCACTCTTATGCTGCCATGTAGACCTGGTTAGGGCATCATTACAGTGCCATATCTAGCCTTCAATTCTACCCAGATCTGTTGTTAAGGAGTGCAGTTGCCCTTGGTTAGGAGGCTAACCCTTCTTGTTGTGGTTCTAGGTAGTCTAGCACTCTTTAACAACCTCGGCCTACCTATAATTACTGCGGCACCCTACAGCAAGATTGTGTAGGATTGCAGCTGCCCTTCCATGGATTTGCACTCCTCCAAAGTGCACTCAAATCAATCCTATGACTGCGGCTCTTCCAACAAGGGAACTTGTCCCTCCTTCACCCTGAAACATGCCTTAAACTAACTGTGTTTAACCCTTAAACTTACCTCAGAGATACGTTGTCCATACAGCCCTTCCACGCTGTCTAGGGCAGTCTCCTAATGCTGTGGCTAAGGCATGCTATCATCCTCCTTGACTGCGTCTTTGTAGGGACCAACGTATAGCGCTATAGGCCTCCTTCTTGACTGCGTAGAGATCAGCGTGTAGGTTAGGGCTCCTTCTTGATAACATTAGGGTTTCTCTCCATGACTACGTCCTCTAGATTAGGGCAGCATATTTCTTCTTCTTGACTGCGGCTAGGTTATGTGTAAAAGCTAGGGCTAGGACTGCGGCTAGGGCTGATTGTTAAGCCTCCTTTCCTCCTACATCTTAGGGCTACTTCCTCTTGGATTTCTCTCACACTAAAACCCAAGACAATTGGAGAGAAATCAAGAGAGAAGTATGTGTTTAATGACTCTCAAGTCATCTCCTTTTATACTAAAACATTGAGCACATGTATGGGTTATTTGGTTGTTGGCCGACCTTGACGAATTGTCTTATAACACAAATAAATTCATAACTCCATGAATACTTATCGGAATCGGATGATCTTTAGATCAATCCTACACCTCTCGATGATAGGGATCCAAGAAAAATATCAGCTGCCATAATTAAGATGACCAACATGGCGTTTGGCCCTAGTTGCCAATTTTAACACTCCCTCTCAACTAGGGAGAAGTGACTCAATTTCTCTCTCTCTAATATTTTCCCATGAGCTTGGTCGTATTTGCCACCTATACAAAGTTTCTTGGAGATTTTACCATGAAGTTATAAGTTCTTGAGAGACGTATCGAAAAACATTTCATGGTGCCAATGGGGTTGTAATTTGACAATGAAGATGGAAAAGTGTCAATCAACCCACCAAGGATCCGCTGCTATGGAGACACGAATAAATGGTTGGGCTCGAGTGCAAATCTCGGCTGATTTTGATAAAACAATACTACACCAATGTTCAAACCCCTGGGAAGCAGCTTATTCGAAGGAAAGAACTTGCAATTAGTGGTGGCTTTTTCTTCGACGGCCGTCCAACCAGTGAAACAGGCCGCTCGTGGTACGTAAATTCAAGCCAATTGTAATGTTTATGGAGCTTATAGCAAGGCACTTTCAACGGAAAAAGAAAACACCATCGTGACTAGGTTCTCCATCCACTTCAATGACCGGAAGTACATCCGAACGCATCTTCGTTTTGCCGTAAGCTAGTTAATTTTTATGCAGCAACTGGTCTCTAAAAAGCAGGCCGACAAATTCATCTAGCCATTGATGAATTCGGGTCTATCAGTTTCACATAAAAGACTCATATGCAACACGTTTAGAACTTGATGAAACATCGACCAGCATGAAATTTGTCCAAGAAAAGGAAAATTTCCAGAAAGGCTAATATCACCGCGCGCCCTTGCGAGACTATAATTAGTTGATTAGAGAACAACATAAGAAATTACATTAAGAGTTGTGAACTGTATGAACATTCCTTGGCGAAAGATAAGCAGGTTGTATGCGGCATCTTAGTTCTAGTGAGCCGGCATGAATTTTCATATGATGTTCGATATTTTGATTCGTAGATCATACATTTCGACTCTCTGACACTGCAATTGTATTTTACCCGCAAAAGATGTCCCATGCCTTTGATATGTCTATGAACATGAAGCTGTGACCATGAAATCCGATAAAGCGAACTCACAGCTCTTAATTTACTCAAAAATCCCATTTAAAAACCCTGAACCTTGAGCCAGTTGATAAAATTGCCTTATAGAACTAAAGAAGCAGATTTGTTTCGTTACCTACTTCATTTAAAAACCCGATCAGACTAAATATAGCAAAACCCCGAGCTTTTATGACGAAAATTCGATTTAAAGACTGAGTAAAGGAGAGAATTCTTACGGGAAGGAAAATCTCCTGAAATGTCTGAGAAGCGTCCCGGATCTTGATGAGGAAGTTACGGTGAAGCGTTGCTCCCAGCTGAAGCAACCAGGGCGTCTCCATTTCGAAAACTATGATCCAATTTCCTGCGAAGATAAATGTTCGACCTGTTACAGAAGCCGACCTTTAACAGTTCAAAAACCAGAGTATGCCCCGCAGAACACGTTCAATATTTGTATGTGTTCGTTCGCTTAATAATCTCCTTCAGACGGCAAGTTCCACGCCAGTTTTCCTCGGTTCATGCTTTGGTCAACTAGAAATTCAGTGGTCAATTAGAAATTCAGATTTTTATGTCAAAATTTACAATTTCTTATGATAATGGTTTCTTTCGAGTGGGTTGACGTTGTCAACGAAGTGTTTGCCTTCACTCACAAACCAATGGAACTCTACCTGATGGCGTTTTTCTAAGGTTTATTTATCATAGTATTCATCCAATTTGATGCCTCTTGGTTAATAAGAGTTCATTGTTCATTAGCTTAGCTAAGCTAAGCTAAGAAGATTGAGCATTAATTTTTCGTTAGCTAAGGGTTAGTAAGGAGATACATAAGGTTAATAAGAGATACATGGGAGTTTATATGAATGTGATACATTTTAGATTAGGAGAGACATGGGAGTTGAATTGCAATTTTTTCAGAAGAAAAATCATATTATATTCATATAAGAAGGTATATTCATATAAGAAGGTAATTGACACCTTTTAGTTTAGAGTTTTTGATTGCTTTATAAGTTAGGTTAACGAAATATAAAAAGATTAATGTTAAATTAGATTTTTTAGCATGTAGTTTTTAAAATAATAGAGAGTGGCTTCATTTTGATAATTAAGGGTTTTTATTGGGACAGAAGGTTGAATTAAAATAAAGTCTATGAAAGATGTGATGGAATGCCCCATTGAGTTAGCCATTTAGTAGATAGTGCATTTTAAATCCTGAAATGAAGTATCCCTTAGAGGACTTTGTAAAGCTTTATCATAACACCTCTAATGCCTCACCTAGTAAAGAGGGTCTTTCAAAGCCCCATACAAAATATTGACCACCTTAATATAACAAAATGTTCACCCTAGGCCCCTCAACACCTTATTTCTCAACAGTGTTATAATGAAGCTTTAAAAGGCACTCATATCATGCATGAATACTTTGTTCCAAGATTTATAAGGCCTTGGTTGTTTGATGGCTAGGTGTGCATTCCAACTTTAAAAGAGAACCTTATCTCATATGCATGTAAATCCCCCTTGCCACACACCTTCACTATTGTGAGGATGTTTGTCTGTGTGCATGACCTTTCATTCATGTGATAAGCGTAAAGCCTTACTAAATGAAGTATTCTCCTTATCTTAAAAAATAAAAAGGACCTTTTAAGACCACCTTGAAAGCATTTCCCCTAACTATCTTATAGGGCCTTTTAAAGCCACTAGAACAAAGTATTTAGCTCTTAAATAAGCCTTTCAACTGAGGTATTATTGAAATGGAATACCCAAATCATGAAGAGGAGAGCTTCTAAAACCTTATTGAGATGGCAATGTGTAAGCTAACAAGTAAGCAAGGTTTCTTTTCAAGTGCTTACTTTTAACTAGAGGAACATTACAAGTAACTCAAAGATGTAGGAGATTACAACTAACTTACTTCCACATGTGAAATAACCCTTGAGAGGTCAATTAATGATCATAAAGAATGGAAACTAATGGTCCTAATGATCATAAGCACTTCCATCTAATACCAAAAATATGGGTTATTGTGTGCTTATGTTCAAAACCCTTAGCTCGTGAAGAGAAGAATTGAACCCTTCTCTCCTTATCAATTCTTAGCTAATAAAGGTGTAGTCCTTGAAGGTGAATATTTTATTCCAATTAGATATTGAAAAGCCATGTTGGGGAAGCTATATACTTCATTACATGCAGACTCTACAAGGTAGGGATAAATATTTTATTACCATGAGGCTATGCAAGGCCTACAATGAACAAATACTTCAAATAAAGGGTCATTAAAAGGCCTAAAATGTAAGTTCTAAGTCATCCCTCCATCTCCTTAAAACCCCTTAGCTAATGAAGTAAATAAATCAACCCAACAATGTCATTGCGATGCCATATTGTGCTTTTGCAATATTATTACATATAGCTCACTATGGGAGAAAAGGGCTCTAATTGAAAGGGTAACACTTTATTAGTTGGATATTTGATTGGCCTTGAATTATTTTACATGAGTGAAGGATTGATGCTCAAAGGTCATTCTTCTATTGGTTACAACATTCAATCTTGAAAATTCTTGTATGTTCATCAAAGTTAGCTTTGTAAAGGCTTATTTCAACCTAAAAAGACCAACTTACATAAGACCTTGCTTGACTACTCCAAGTTTGACTAATTGAGACTTGCTAAGACCATTTGGGCCCTTAATAAAGTAAGATTTCATTTCAAGCATGACCTTAGTGCCATATTGATTGAAAATATGACTTCTTTGTTGTTAGGATATTCTGACACATAGGAAATAGTTAAGTATAACTTGGTCTAGTGTAGAATTAGGTAAAGTGTGTTTCCTTACTATGTACTTTTGTAACTTACAATCTGACGGTCATGATATGTAGTGATCCGACGGTTCATTCTCTCATCGGTATTACCGACACTTGATCCGTGGCTTAACACTCGATTGGTCCATGATCTCTATTTTAAAGAGCATGGAGGGTCATTTGTAGCGTAACCGTTCATGAGAGAAACTTATGTAAATTTTCATTCTTTTATTAATAAATTGCTTGAAGTGGCCGCGTTGGCTCAGGTCGTGGACTGTTTCCCTCTTTGAGGGTTTTAACCACGTCAATAATACTGGTGTATTGATCTGTGATCTGTTTGTGAGCAGTGTCCTTTGGTGTTCTGTCTGAGGAACTTACCCTGTAAATTCCTACATGGTATTAAAGCTATTTGAGGGCCACATCCGTTAGTGATCCAAATCTGAAGACGGTAGAACTGCATTCGACTGCCATTTCCTAGATCTACTATTTCTGAGTGCTTTCGTGCCGATAGGACTGCTCTATTGTGTTAGGAGCATTTGTTCCAGTGAGGAACCCCCTTTGTTTCACGCGAAAAGGTTTCTGATAGCCCTAGCTACGTCGTGTTTAAGATCTGGAGGTATACAGTGTTTATTTGCAGTTTCTAGTTATTTTCTCTCTATTTATTTCGGTTTATTTATCTCTTTGTTTTTTATTACTAGATCTACACCTTTCATTTTTGCGTATGCTCTTTGCCCCGCGACTTTGTGCGATCTGAGCAAATCAGAAACAGAAAGGAAGTTTTTTTTCTCATACGTATGCTCTTTTCCGCCAAGCCTTAGTGTGATCTTGGAAAATCAGAAACTTTGAGGAAAATTGTTAGTTTTTTGGTAAAGCTAAGTTCAAACCATAAGGTTTGTTTTTTTTTTTGTCCGTTTTGGGTTTTGTGGTTTTTGTTTTGCAGGCAAAAAAGAGATTTCTCAAGTAAGCATGCACCCCAAAGCTTCTGTGACTAAAAACAAAACAAAACAAAACAAAACAAAAAAACCCTTCCTCTTTTCCAAAAATTACTAACATTTTAAACTAGCTCACTTGGTCCAAAGTTACTTTATGAGAATAGAGGTCTTAAGTTCAAGTCTCTCTTTATTGAGCTAATTAGATTAAGTTTGGAAAGGGGGCAGATTTTTTTTTTAAATATAACATTATCATTCATTTTCGCACATTCCCGCACTTCGTCGGCATCTTCAACAACTTTTCTTCAAAAAGCCATAACTTCTTCATCCGGAAGCTATTTTTAGAGCCGTTTTTTTTTAATCAGCCTATTTTTTCGAAATCTTTCCATTGGAACACTTATTTTCAGCATCTACAGCTTTAGTTTCTATTAAAATGGAAAGTCCATGCCAAGTTATTCTTGACAGCACCCACTACTTCTAATGGTGGTCCTACATTGTGGATTTACTTAGAAGTAAAGATCTTTACAGAATAGCCTCAAACCAAGAAACCAAACCGAAAGGTGGAGATAAGGCAACCAAATGGGAAAATAGGCAAGATCAAGCACGTGGGTTGATAGGGATGTCTATTTCTCCAGACCTTAGATTCCATATTGCAAAACTTGATACTCCTAATGAAACAATGAAACAAATCACTAAAGTTTTTGGGATTAAAAATGAAATTAGAGCCCATCAACTTGAAAAAGAGTTGCTTACATTGGATCCTAATAATTTTTCTTGCATTGAAGATTTCTTGTCCAAATTCAAGACCCTTAGATATCTCTTGGAAGGTGTTAAGGTTAAGAAAAAAGATAGTAACCTTATTTATTCCATCCTTACTAAGTTGGGAACAACCTACTCTGTATTTGTTTCCACCTTCCATTCTACAAGGGAAGCTTTCATTTGTCAAGGAAAAGACTACAAGTCCCCTTCCTTTGATTCTTTTTGTGATTCTTTAATAAGAGAACAAGAAAAACTCTTACACCTTGGTCTTCTTAATCTTGGAAACTCTTTTAAGAAAGCGTTAGCCGTCCAACAGCAACCAAATTCAAAGAATCCTAAGAAGTCATATCCTAAAAAGAATGGTCCCAAACCAAACAAGGGTCCTAAGCAATTTCAGCCTCAAAATGAAAAATCATTTCAACAAAATGATAAGGCAAATAAAAACAAAGGGAAGAAGACTGATAGACATTACCATTTTTGTAATCGAGATGGTCACTTAGAATCCAAATGCTTTAAGAAGATGGAAGCCTTGGAAGCAGCAATGAAGAAGCATAACATCCAGTTGGAGCACTCTTCAACTTCAACTTCATCTTCAGGAATAACACTTTCTGCATGTGGTTGTCAAACATCTCAGTCTGGATATGTACTAAATGTATCTTCTTCTTCTAATTCTCATGAGTGGCTCATTCATTTTGGAGCTTCTTATCACATGGCCAAAAACAAAGCCATGTTTTCTTCTTTGAATGATTGTAACACCAAAAATATATATGCTAGTGATGATATATCTCTTAGTGTTGTAGGGACTGGAACTGTTCATATAGACAATGGTCAATTTAATGATGTATTATGTGTTCCAACCTTATCCTGCAACCTTCTATCTGTATATCAGATAACTCATTCAGGTGAAGTTAAAATTGTTGAATTTTCACCTCATGATGTTGTAATTAAGGATCTAAGAGATCCTAGACAGATTTTAGCTACTGGTATTGTTGATGATTCCACAAGGTTGTATAAGTTTCAAAACTTTGGGTCATCAAATCTTCCCTCAGTATTTGTTGCTCATAATGATGAAGTGAGCAAACTTTGGCATGAGCGATTTGGTCACTTAAACTATCGCTCCCTTCAGAATCTATGTAAAGAAAATATGGTGATAGGTCTTCCTATGGTATTTTGCAGAGATGGTGTTTGTTCCGGATGTGTACTCAGAAAACATCATCGGGACAGCTTTGAAAAATGTGCCTCTTGGCACGCCTCAGCCCCTTCACAACTTGTGCATAGTGATTTATGTGGTCCACTTCCAGTTGTTTCCTTCTCTGGCTACAAGTATTTCTTAACTTTCATTGATGATTTCTCCAGACGTACTTGGGTATACTTCTTAAAACTCAAGAGTGAAGTATTTAACAAATTCTTGGCCTTTAAGGCCTTTGTTGAAAAACAATCTGGACATCAAATTCTTAAACTAAGATCTGATAATGGCAGAGAATATGTTAACAACAAATTCAACAACTTTTGCACTGAGCATGGAATTTAAATACAACACATTGTTCCATATACTCCACAACAAAATGGTGTAGCTGAAAGGAAGAATCGCACCTTAAAGGAAATGGCTAATTGTATGCTTCAATCTAAAGGACTTAGCCTTAATTTTTGGGTAGAAGCAATTAAACTGTGCAAATTACATCATAAATCACACTCCTACTAAGGTTTTAAAGAATACCACTCCAGAAGAAGCATGGGGCTCAATTAAACCATTTGTGAGTCACTTTTGTGTTTTTGGAAGTGAAGCATGGGCCCATATTCCAGATGAAAAACATAAAGCTTTAGAACCTAAGAGTGAAAAATGTATTTTTGTTGGATATTTTGAAGATGTCAAAGGATATAGACTTATTCCACTTAAGTCCAAAAATGTTATCATTAGAAGATATGTAAAGTTTGCTGAAAATATATTGGCCTACAAGCCTAGTTCGGTGGATGTGCCACCTCTCTCTATCTCTTCTACTTTTGAAAATATTTCTTCTTCAGGTGATGAAAGCGAGGATGACAATCCTCCCTCACCTTCTCAGGATCCTTCTTCAGCTCCTCAGCTTCCAAAATGGGTCTGTGCTACTCGGGATGCAGCAGGTGCTCTTGTCAGTGATCCTACAGATCAGCAATGTACACGTTCTCAGTTCGATAGAGCCTCTTCTTTATTGGCTTAAGCTTCAACGAATTATGATCCTGACACCTTTGCAGAAGCTTCAGACCATCCAGATTGGGACGCGGCTATGAATGAAGAATATCGTTCATTATTGGAAAATGATACATGGGATCTTGTTCCTCTACCGAAGGGACGAAAACTTGTTTGATGCAAATGGGTTTACAAAACCAAGTATGGCCCAGATGGAAAAGTTGATAAACATAAAGCTCGTCTTGTTGCTAAGGATTTTTCACAAGTTGAAGACATTGACTATACTGAAACCTTCTCCCCTGTTGCCAAAATGAACTCTATCCACCTTGTTCTTTCCCTTGTTGCCTCTTTCAAATGGGAAGTCCATCAGATGGATGTTAAATCTGCCTTCTTGCATGGGGACTTGCATGAAGAAATCTATATGGAATAACCTACTAGCTTTATTCAAACAAACTCCAGCCTTTTATGTCGGCTTAAGAAATCCCTTTATGGTATCAAGCAAGCTCCTCGGGCTTGGTATGCCAAAATGGATAGCTTTCTTTTAGAAACTAGTTTTTCTAGTGTCATTCTGAAAATACTGTCTACACCAAGAAAGTGGGCAAGTCTCTTATCATTCTTGTTCTTTATGTTGATGAACTTATCCTTACTGGTAGTGATCCCAACCTTATAAACCATGTGAAGTCTAGCCTTAAAAAGAAGTTTGAAATGACCGACTTAGGACACTTGCATTATTTTCTTGGTCTTCAAGTCTTGCAATCCAAGGAAGGTATTTCCCTTTCCCAGTCTAATTATGCATGTGATCTTCTACGCCATTTTCACATGGAAGACTGTAAGCCAACCCCTTCTCCCTTTCAGTCTGGAGCCAAACTTTCAATCACTTGTACTTCCCCTAAAGTTGATGCTACCTTATACCGTCAACTTGTAGGAAAACTTTTGTATCTGACCATACTCGTCGTGACCTTTCCTATGTTGTTGGCCTTATTGCTCAGTTTATGAAAAACCCACATGAAAGTCATTGGAAAGCAGCTAAAAGAATACTTCGTTATGTTTGAGGTACAATTCAGTTTGGGATTCATTGCAGTGTAGAAGCATCTCCTCTATTGGTTGGTTTCACTGATTCTGATTGGGCTAGTGACCCTGATGATTGGAAGTATACTGCAGGTTATGTGTTCACTCTTGGTTCAGGACCTATTACATGGGCTTGCAAGAAACAAAGTTCCATTTCTCTTTCTTCAGTAGAAGCAGAGTATCGTGGTGTCGTAGAAGCTAGTAAGGAAGCCTTGTGGCTTCATTAGATCCTGTAAGAGTTTGGCTTTCAATAGCAGCATCCGACAACACTTTGGTGTGATAATCAAAGTGCCATTCAACTATGCAAAGATCCAGTCCAACATCAGCGCAACAAACACATTGAACTACACATGCACTTCATCAAAAAGCTCATTCACAACCATGTTCTTGAAGTGCAATATTGTTCAATAGATGATCAAGTTGCAGACATCTTTACAAAGGCTCTCACAGAGGCGAAGTTCACTAAACTTCGATATATGCTTGGAGTTCAGGAAGTTGTCACTAAGGGGGGATAGGCTCTAGTGCCTCCTTCCTTCTCCTATTGTGTCATATTTGTAAATCCTTCAATCCTATCCCAAGTTGTTCTTAAGGGGGGATGTTAGGATATGCCGACACATAGGAAATAGTTAAGTATAACTTGGTCTAGTGTAGAGTTAGGTAAAGTGTGTTTCTTTACTATGTACTTTTGTAACTTACAATCTGACGGTCACGATATGCAGTGATCCGACGGTTCATTCTCTCCTCAGTATTACCGCCACTTGATCTGTGGCTTAACACGCGATTGGTCCATGATCTCTATTTAAAGAGCATGGAGGGTCATTTGTAGCAAAGCTTATGTAAATTTTCATTCTTTTATTAATAAATTGCGTGAAGTGGCCATGTTGGCTCAGGCCGTGGACTGTTTCCCTCTTTGAGGGTTTTAACGGCATCAACTATACTGGTGTATTGATCTATGATCTGTTTGTGAGTGGTTTCCTTTGGTGTTCTGTCTGAGGAACTTACCCCATAAATTCCTACATTTGTTAGATATTAATCATGACAAGTCTTCAAAGTATTAGCCTAAGATAAAAGACCACTTTTTAGTTTTTTTTTTTTTGTGCCAGGAAAGAAAAAACCAATAGAACTTTGTATTAAAAATTAGGTTTTTACATTTGTCTTATAATTCAACATTTAGACATATCAATAGCCTATGTTATTATCAAAATAAATATCATGATAAACCATATTCTAGAAATTTTTCCATGTAAATAGAGTCACAAAAACATAAATATAAATAACATGTCAAAAGAGTAAATCGTCATAAAAAACATAAATGCATGTAGGTCATTGCCAGATATGAGGAAATCATCAAGCAAACTAGATATCTCCATCCCTTTGAAATTTGTCATTTCTAAAAATTGTGTAGTTAATCTCCCCAAGTGGATATTTGTGGCCCTTCTTTGAAAGAGTATCAACAATGATATTCAGTTCCTTGTGAATATGTGAAAATGTCACCCATCTAAAAATTCCAATCACTTGTTTGATTCTACTCATCCAATTTGTGAGCATAGGAGGATTGAAAGTAGACTTTTCATTTGCGTAGTCAATTGCAACTTTTGAATCCCCATAAACATCTAATGTCTCCAAGGATAACCATTTCACACAAAATAAGACTCCCCAAAGTGCAATAATATTTGCACATGCATTTGTACATGTACCACTAATCTAGAAGAAATGCCTCACTACCACATTTATTAATATTTGGAACACCATCAAAGAACCCCACATGATTTATATTCCAAAGCTCTAATTGTTGAATGCATCTATATTTTTTCTTATGTGCCATGGATCTTATCTCATTAAAATAAACATAGGTTTTTAAGCATATTCTATTGATATCCAGTGAGATGTTTTTGAAAATGAGAGCATTTATGCTCTTCCAAATACCCCAAAAAAATATAAAAAGGAAGTGATATATATTGCTTCTACTTCTTCTTCCATTCTTTTAGACACATATCCACTGATGTTGAGTTCCAACTAGCAAATGCATTTAAGGTTTTTAAAACAACAGTCCAAATGGAAATTGTAAAGGGGAAAGTGAGGAATAGGTAGGAAACGTCCTCATTATGAACCATGCACATAACACATCTACTAGTACCTATGAAACCTCTCTTGCATAAATTTTCCCACGTTTAAATATCGTTCTTCCAAGTCAACCACCCAAAACATTTGAGCTTTAGAGGAAAGTTCCATTTCCAGACCTTCCTAAACCACCACCTTTCCCCATCCTTCTAATCTGATTGTGAAATATACTTGTAAGCCTCCTTAATATAAATGTGTCTTTGCATTACATTTCCAGCCCATGTGAATTGGTCATTTTCTTCAATCAAGGTGATACCAACCAAATATAAAATAATCACATACTTGTCCCAATGACCTACTAATTCGCCAATTAACCCCAAGTCTCTTGAGCATGACTAGGTTGGATAATGGAAAATCGGATCAACATCAATATGAATCTAATGTAAATAATAAATTGCTTTGTCATGGATGAACCTGATGAGAGGGTATTGCATAGAATTATTCTCTGAGAAACATTTAATAGAATCCAAGCCAATTTCGACTGATGTACCCAACCCAATCGCTCACTTCAAGTTCCTGAGCAGCCAATGTTTAACCTTCATAAAATTGTTCCAAATATATGAGACTTTGTAAGGAACCTGTGACCCAAATTTAATCCAATCCAGAACAAACTGATTTTTTAAGTATTTTTTCATCATTATATTTTGCCAAATGTCTGCACCAACTAAGGCGCGCCATAAGCTCTTCACCTCCAAAGCCCATCCAAAATTTTCAATATTCTTTAAACCCCAACCTTTGTCATCTTTCCTCATATTTATTTCCTCCAAACGAGCTAGATGAATCTTATTAACATATTTTGCACTAGACCATATGAATTTTGTGAATAGAGTATTAATATTTTTGATGATATGTTTAGGAATCAAATAGAGATGCATCCAGTATACAGATAGATTTTCAAGGATAGATTGTGCCAATATCAATCTACCCCCAAGTGTGAGCCACTTTAATGACCAAATGGCCATTTTTTCTCAAATTTATGAATCAACCAAGTCCAGTCCGTAACGCCATGATTATTTGGTTTCATGTGGAAACCAAGATATTTAAAATCGTTGTCCAAATCAACCACATCTATAACAAATATATCAACTATCTCCAAAATAATATATTGTTTAGTGGTCACATCAATAATTATTGATTTTATGAAATAACAATGAGGGATTCTTGGAGCTCTGCAACCCTAATGACCTTGTGGCCATGAAGTAGGCGGTGCGGAACACCTCGAAAACAAGCGGACAAGCATGGAAAGTAAAGAACAGACGGCTCAGAAATGATAGAGGAGACTAGGAGGGGAGAGATCCCCTCCTACAGGGATGCGACAGCGGTAGAAGGAACCAACAACAGTAAAGCGGAGGCCACAAAAAGGACACAGGGACCAGTCCTGGGAGCACGCTGGCAAGCAAGAAGCAAAGGAAGATGTCTGCCCTGCGCAGTGGAGAAACCGAGGTTTGTCATTCCGATGAACAAGCTGGAAAGGTACAGAAGCTATATGAAGGACCATGCATTGATCTTCAAGTTCATCGAAATCTGGCCCTCAGAAAAAGAACTGACAAGATGGATCCAACAAAAATGGCAGCCACGCGGCCACATTGAACTGAAGCTGGGCGCACACAGCTTCTTTACGATAATCTTCTCAAACCTGCAAGACAAAGAGAAATTTTTTGAAAATGGACCATATTTCCATAACAATGCAGGTTTATTTATGAGGTATTGGGAGGAATGTTATAACCCGGACCAAGAAAAATTCCTAGCAGCACCTGTATGGGTTAGACTGTTTGGACTACTTATGGATTTCTAGGACCCAAAGATTCTTGAAGGAATAGGGAACACCATAGGAAGTTTCGTAAAGATAGCAGAATCAACTAAAAGAGGGAAATATACTTTGTATGCTAGAATATGTGTGTACATGAACATTGCAAACCCTATACCAGGTGTAGTCAAACTAGAATATCATGAGGAGGTCTGGCAACAGGTGTTGGACTACGAGCATATACCATTTAGATGTAGAAAATGCCATGAATATGGGCACCTTTTTAAGGAATGCCCCTTAAATGCAGAGGAAGAGGAGAGAAAGACCAAGCAACAGAGGAAAACCACTGAAGATGATGAGGGGTTTCAAGAAGTAAAACTCAAGAAACGACCCACTAAAGTATTCCAGCAGAATGGCAGGAAAGAGCAGCAAACCAAAATTCGAGAGACAAATAGGTATGAAATACTGCAAACAACAGAAGGGGAGGGAGAAACCCGAAAGATGGACTACCAAGAAGAGACAGATCAGGAAGGTGTGGGGAAAAAGCAAGATGACAATAACAATAAGCAAAAAGCTCAAGAAGAACCAGAAGTAAAGAGGAATCAAGAAAAGGAAGTATACCAGGAGTATTAAGTAATGGAAGTAGATATAAATAAAGGGGAAGACCCAACCACAAAAGAAGAAATTTTAAAAAACTTATTGGATAAGTGGAAAAACCTGGATGAGCGGTTTATCCTAGAAGAAGATAAAAAACTATACAAAGACATCTTCCAAAAATACAAAGAAAAGCAAGAGAGTGAGAAAATAGGGATGCATGAACAACAGGGAACACAACAGGATAATAGCCAGGAACATCAAAACAAAGGGAAAGGGGGGAAAAAACGAGGACGAAAGAACCTACAAGAATACATTCAAACAATGGGAGAAATGTTAGTCAACACAAGAAGAGTAGTGTCGCTCTCAGCGGTCTTCCACCAAACAACCCAACTGTCTCAATGATTATTACATCATGGAATATAAGAGGGCTTAACAGCAAGGGTAAGCAAAGGTATCTGGCTGAGAGGATCAAAAAAGAAAAACCTCAGATCATGCTGCTTCAAGAAACAAAAATAATGGGAGCAAAAATAGAGGAAATACTAAAAAAAATCAAGCCTTATTACGAAAGTATGACAATAGATGCAAAAGGGAGTGCAGGGGGTATATCAATACTGTGGAATCCAGCAAGTAATGGCTGACCTATGGATAGGAATGTGAAGGATTCTATAAGGGAGATTCAGAATGGTAGGACATAAAGATTGGTTCCTTGTATCAGCAGTGTATGGGCCTCATATACCGCTTGAGAGAGAGGCCTTTCTAAAATAGCTGCGTCAAATGGGCAACCTGCACATAGAAAAACTATGGGTGATAGCAAGAGATTTTAATATGATAACAACCACAACGGAAAAGAAAGGAGGCCTGCAACGGGATGATGCAGATATGGAGAGATTCAGGGAAACCCAGACAACCCTCCAATTGATTGATATAAATACTATAAATGGAAAATACACATGGAATAATAGAAGAGGAGGCAGCAGGCAGATAGCCTCCAGATTGGACAGGTTCTATCCATAGAACACTTCCTTGGGAAAGATATATTCTACGAAGCAACGATCTTACCATGCCAAGGATTAGATCACTGGCCAATAAAACTTGAAATTGGCATGAATAATCAAAACCAGCAAAAACCTTTCCAGTTTGAAGCATTCTGGCTAAGAGATCCAACACTCATAGACAAGCTGGAAACCTGGTGGCAAAATAGTGAAGGAGAAATACAAGGTAAGAATAAGATGCACATACTCCAATTGAGACTCAAGGAGCTGAAGAGCAAAATTAAGACTTGGAACAAAGAAGAATTTGGCAACATCCATAAAGACAAGGAACAACTCCAAATAGCCATGAAGAGGATACAAAAAAAAATAATAGAAGAAGGAAGAACAATGGAGAGTGCGTAGGAAGAAGGAGAGGTGCTAATAAAACTGGAGGAAAGAAGAAAGCAGGAGGAAATCCTTTGGCGCCAAAAGTCAAGAGTTCAATGGTTAAAAGAGGGAGAATGGAATACAAAATTCTTCCATCGAGTAATGCAACAACATAGGTAGCAGAACCGCATTTTCTCCCTCAAAAATAAACAAGGTAACCGAGTAATCCAGAAAGAGGAAATGGAAAATCTCCTAATCCATCACTTCAAGGGCATACTAACAGAGCCACAAAGCAACAGAGAAGAGGAGATAGCAAAGATAAAACAATATATCCCAAAAAAGGTCAACAAGGATGAAAACCTAGCGCTTCTAAGGGAAATTACTGAAAAGGAGGTTGAGGAAGTAGTCAAGTCAATGGCCAAAAATAAAGCCCCTGGCCCGGATGGCTTTACAGCATAATTCTTTCAAGCAACATGGAGGTTCATGAAAAAAGATATTGTTAATGCAGTAAAAGAATCAAGGAGCCATAAAAGAATGCACCCTGCATGGAATGCTACCTTTCTGGCATTAATACCAAAAGTAGATCAGGTTAAAGAACCCCATAGCTTCAGACCAATAGCTCTTTGCAATGTAATCTATAAAATTCTTGCCACTATAATGGTAAAAAGACTACAACCTCTACTCCTAGAATTGATAGCAAAAGAATAAACAGGGTTTGTGAAAGGCAAACAGATTGTGGATGGGATTGTAGTTGCGCAAGAGGTGATCCACTCCCTAAAGAAAATGGGAAATAAAGAAATGATGGTCAAACTTGACTTAGCGAAGGCCTATGACAAACTCAGCTGGAAATACCTACAAGAAATCCTTCAAGCCTATGAATTGACGATATATGGATAGCATGGATAATGTCCATGATATCCACACCTAGTATGTCAATCCTGCTTAACGGGACCCCTACTGACACCTTTAAGCCTTCCCGTGGCCTAAGACAGGGAGACCCTCTCTCACTGTTCCTGTTCATTTTAGCAGCAGACAGATTAGGTCACTTAATCAACGCCAGAGTAAGCAGAGGAGAATTCAAAGGCTAAGATTATGGGGGGAGGACTTAACTATTACACATTAGCAATTTGTGGATGATGTAATGATGTATAGCCAAGCAAACCTCAAGGAAGCAAAAAAGCTAGGGGAGATCCTAACAAAATTTACAAAAGCTTCAGGAATAGAGGTGAATAAAGAGAAAATAGAAATCTTCTTCTTCAACACGCCAAGAGTGAGCCAAGCCTTCCCAACAAGAACATTGGGGTTCAAAATCGGGCAGTTCCCAACAAAATATTTAGGAGTACAATTAAGCGATCAATAGTATAGAGTAGCGAATTTATAAGGTTTGATAAGGAAAATTCAAAAACGAATGCACACTTGGACGTTCAGAATGCTCAATGCACCGAGCCGCCTCATACTCCTGAAATCAGTCCTTCAGGCTATGCCAATCTATTAGATGGCAAGTCAAGCAATCCCTAAGACCATATGCCAGAAAATGGTGCAAATTTTCAAAAACTTTCTGTGGCAAGGGGCAAACAAATAAAAAAAATGGGCTTTACTTTCATGGACATGGTTAAGCAAGTCGGTACCAGAGGGAGGCCTAGGACTCAGAGACCCTTACATATTAAACCAAGTCATGGCGGCAAAATTATGGTGGAGATGGATTCAAGGAGGGAATGACTTATGGAAAATACTGTGGGAACAAACATATGAGATAGCAAGGACACCAGAAGGTAAAGTCTGAACCCTGTCAGAAAAGAAAGGCTCAATGATTTGGAACCTGGCCAGTACGAACAGAGCTCTGATAAGAGACAACAACTTCTGGGAAATACGGGAGGGAGACAAAGCAGATTTTTGGCAGGAAGGTGGCAACAAAGAGGAACCCTGATTCAAGAACCCCAGCTACATGAAATCCAACAGTACACAACCCAAGTAGTGGAAGACGCTATAAGAAACAACTGGGTAGGTGACCAAAATAGTTATTGGAGAAAATGTAAGATGCAGAGTGACTGGCCTGAAGCCCCAAAAACTGATCAATGGACTACCTATCATAAAGAATTGGCAACCAGGAAAATAGCTATTAAAGAAGGACCAGATATAATAAGATGGGGCAAATGCATAAAAGGCATGTTCACAATATCAGAAGGATACCATATGAAAAAAGGAGGAGCTGGAAATGCAGACACAACAAAATGGAAAAGAATTTGGCAGTTAAAAACCTGGCCAAAAGTGGCGTTTTTTACTTGGACAGTGCTACATGGGCAAGCCTTGACTTGGGATCAATTAAGATGGAAAGGGATGCATGGGCCCTCGTGCTGTGTGCTTTGCCAAAATCAAGAAGAAATCGTGGAGCACGTCGCAAATTCCTACACTGTAAGTAACAACCTGTGGCAAAACCACCAACAAATTTTTGGGATTACAGAAAGAAATTCAAAGAGCATTAAAATAACAATAGAGCGGTGGAGCAGCAAGCCATGCCACAACATAATCCTAAACCATGCTTGGAACCTGTCAATCGGGTTCCTCCTATGGAACCTTTGGAAAACCCGAAACAGGGTAATTTTTAGAACAGAAAAAAACGACATAGGGGAAATCTAGAACCAAATTATGAGAAACATAAGAGAAACAATCATCCTGGGGAACTGGACAGAGGAAGACTGGAAGACGGAAGGAATGGAAACCAAATGAGGAAATGAACCAAATGATACAGGCAGTTGAAGCAG